>LTAE01001620.1:35480-52769 GCA_001647135.1 Pontederia paniculata | reverse complement strand
AAGGGATCTGGATCCGAGAGGCTTGACCCCTTTATGTAAGATATTTGTAGGGGATCCGAGAGGCTTCTATAGATATCTTAGGGAGGTAAGATAGAGGTTGTCCATGGCATTCGAGAGAGTTATGTGATAAACTTCTAGGAAATTAAGTTCAGTCCTCGGCTACAAGAGTGTCTAGGTTTGATTCTTAAATGTCTCAGGTCAATATTATCTAAGTTTCACAATGTTCGTTAGCAAGTAGGATTCGAAAATGATTCACATGTCCCGATTGTTTTCTCTATTTGAGGGCTTCGATCTTGCTCTATATCGATTCTCTTTCTGTCTATCCAAATATCTAGAATAGCAAAAAATACTAGTTTACTTTTCTTTTCAGATTTTAGTCTTAGTTTACTTAAATTTCTGCACAAAAGATATTTCCTCTTGATTTCGGTTCGCGGTAGAATAGAGTATTGAATTGTGAATTTCTGATTTCCCTACGGATTTGACCCTAAAATACTACAAGGATAACCGAATACTTGCGGTTGGAGTTGTGTGTTTAGGTTTATTTTTAAAACTTGTTGATATCCTATTTTTTTCAGTGAAGGTGCCCTCAGGTCCAAAAAACCTGGTACTACCTTATTTTGAATACACACATTTTTACTTCATCAAAAATACCTTTCGAGAATTTAAGAGCTACTAGAGCATACGTAGGTAGATTGTGATGCCATATATGCCACAATTATGGCAGAGATAAAGAATATAATTCTGACAAATGTAGTGAGATGTATGTTGTCCCACTTGGGTATGCTAAAACACTGCTGAGACGAGACATTGATGACCACGAGTTACATATAGAACAAGATTCTCATCAAGTCCATAAAATTAGCATCATACAAGTTGTGAAATGACAAGAAGTCCGAGATGGGCAATCTTCGAAAGTGAGAATGTAAAGCGCACGTGTTGATTCATAATCAGCTCGAGGACAAACTGGACTTTAGGATGAAAATGTGTAGGTTTATTGAATACATTGAACAATCCAAAAAGTATAGATTTTTTCATAAGCAAAAGGACTCATAGAGAGTCGTGATGCTACCTTTATTGAGAACGAAAAGGAGGACATCCGAAAGGATGATGATCCCCTTATGATTTTTAAGATGGTGGAGACCACTATGATGATACATTGTACTATCCATCAGTAGGAGTTAATGTTTGACATAATGATATATTTTTTGGAAAAAGTGAAGGAACCCAATATTTCTACAAGTATAATTGACACCAATAAACTTCCATGAATAACACATGCACATTTGAATGATTATATATTGTACCAGTGCAAGACTTCATGTTACTCTGCTGATTTTGAGATAGAGGATAATACAAATCATATTTTGTATAAAGAAGCGACAACTTGTAGTGAATCAAATTCATGGGTGGTCGCCATAAAAGCTAGACTCGATTCACAAAAATGAAGTGTGAACATTATGTAATTTGTCGAAATGGAGGCAATCCATAGAGTGCAAATGGGTATTCAAGAGTTATATTCAGCAAGTTGGGATAGATGTTTAGGAGACTTATTCTTTGTTGACTAAGTTTATGTTGATTCAGATGATCTTAGAGATAATGATATATGGATTTGAAGTTGTTCCAAATGGATGTTAAGACAACTTTCTTGAATGTAGACGTGTCGCAAGATGTATATATGCGACAACTTAAGGGTTTTAGGTAAAGGTTAGGAAAGTGTATAAGCTCTGAAAATCGCTATATGACTTCAAGCAATCGTCTAAATAACAATACTTAAAATATTATGAGACGATAGTCCAATTTAGTTTCAGGACAAACAAATTGGACCACTATATCTACATCAAGAAAAGTGGTACAATTTTATAATATTATCATTATACGTGGATGACATACTGCTTGCCGAAAATGATGTAGAGAGTTCAATGAGATTTAAAAAAATGAGCAAGCAATTTAAAATTATAGACATGGAAGAGATATCCTATGTACTGGACATTCATATTAACCATCACAAAAATTTAAGAAGCTTGAATTTGAGTTAAGAATAGTACATTAATAAGGTACTAAGGAGGTTCCCGATGCAAAACAATAATCATGTATCGACACTGCTAGTAACTAAGGAAAGATCTAGTAAAAATCAATATCCCAATGTAGAGCAAGAGCCTTTAGGTGAGCTTTATGCAGAAGTGTTGGAGAGGGTAATGTATGTGATGGTTTATACGAGGTCCAATTTATTTTACGTGGTAAACCTAATTATCAAATTTTAAAGTAGTCTCGTAAAGACCCATTGAGAGATAATTAAAAGGATACTTTGATATCTAAAGGGCATAGTACGATTGAGGTTGATATACCAAGATGATACACTTGTGGCAGTAGGGTCACGGTGATGTATACGACCATAAATCTACATTAGATCATTTGTTCCTTCTGGGTGGTAGAGTCATTTCTTAGGACAATAAAAAATAGATACGTGTGGCTAGACACACATAAGAGACTGAGTATATTATTTGCAATATAACAGTCGCACATGATGTATGACTCAAGCATTTTCTTTTAGAAATAGGGTTCGATATGGTCAAAGGATCACTACTTATGTACTTTGATAATCAAACGATGATAAGCTTGATACATAGTAGAGCTAACAGTTCAAAAGAAATGCACATTGACATAGAGTATCACTATACTCATAATATAGCGGATAAGAAGAAAGTGACAATGACTTATGTGCCTCAAAGTGATAAGTTAGTTGATTCTCTCACAAAGGAATTGCAGCTAACATATTCATTAAGCATCTGGTCTTGATGAGACTCAAGAGTGAGTGAGTCAGTATGAAGTATTCACGAATAGTGAAATTTCAAGAGATGAATTTCAGTTAGGCTCTACATGGACAATGAGAGTGCTAACACAAGAAATCATGTGTACAACCAGAAGAGAATGTCCGTTCGATGCAGACTATTCAAGCTATTGATGATCTTTGGACTCTGGTGCAAAATGTGGCTGAAACAAATATGGAAATCGGCGATTGTCGAGCGAGTGAATTGAGGCGATAACGAACGTGATTGGTTGGAATTGAATGGGACGAACTACAAGGATGGGATGTGTGCAAGAGCCCCCATTGGTTGTTCCGAACTCTCCTATTCTCTCTCAATTCTCTCAATTCCTACCATGCCAAAGTTTTCATGACCATCAAGAATGAAGATGTCGTTGGCTAATTAATTAGAGGACAAGACCCAACTTTATAGGAAAATGTCAAAGGTTTATAAGGAATTATCATTCACTGCAATGAACCTGATCGATGTTGTGGAATGGTTTAATGACAACAAAGTGGCCAAGATAACTCATATGGATATATCTTTAAGAAACTATTTGAATATGAACTGAGAAATAAGGTTTTAAAGTGGCATGGCAAAATTCTTTTATGATATTCTCTCTTCCAAAATGTTCATCCATTAGTTGGTTTATTATCATAGAATAGAATCCTCACAAGAGAAAGGTAAAGTACTACAACATGTTAAGCATTTATGTGCCCATCGGGATGAGTCACAATGAGCAAGAAAAATCAAGACGGGCACATTGTGGTTATGGAGATCGAAACTTTGAAGGTGAAAATTGTTGGAACCATGATTGTGAAGATCTCCATATAAATTTTAAGATCTCCATCTCCATGATAACCTAATATCTCTTATAAAACTCAATTGTAAATTCATCTAGCCTTGGTTCCTTAACAAGTGGCATATTCATATGAAATCATTTACTTCAGTTGCAGTCACAAGAGCCACCATGGGTGATGACAATCATTGTTCAGTTTTAGTAGAGTTGGCCAATTATGTGTGTCAATGGGTTGGTTTGTGTGAGTTCTCATTGTTTTTTGTACTGCCTAAAAAATATTGAATAATAGATTCCTCCTTAATGATGAGTTTACGATGGATGGTATTTCCCCTATTCCTTATCGCAACAGAAAGATGGAAGAATATAGTGTTTTTGTCCCCGTCATTAATCCAGTTAACTCTAGATTTACTGCACCACTTGATACTAATTTGTCTAAGCAGAGCAGTATGCTTGTGGTATAGGGTCCTAGGTGTACCTATTCATTTTCTATTAGTACTTGTCTTTCATCTTTACTTTCTAGCAGCAAAATTTTCTATTCTATTTCTTATAGCCTATTTTCTAATCTACCTAAACTGCTCATATTCCAATGCACGATTTTCTCCTTGATTGGGAGAGAAGGCTCTCTAAGAGTCTATACTCACTAGACAATATTCCTTGATTCCTCGTGTTTAAACAAAAATGCTTATACTTGAATGTTGTTGGCTTGGGCCAACATAAGTTAGTGCTCATGAATAATGGAGCATGGTGAGAAGCCCACCTTTCTAGGGTTTGGAGGTAGGTGATCAATAGTCTATCTAAACGACAGAGGATTCTAGTTAAGCTCATCTGTTGTCGTTCCAAGTGAATTAGATAACCAGTTAATGGCATGTCTATCAATCCTTGAGAAGAAATAAACTCTCAAAGGTTGAGAATAGATTTAGTTAGCCTAAAAGGTGAGCCCACTTCTTATTCTCAACATTGATGATACAGTTAAAGTCCCTTGGGACCACCCATGGAATCTAATTGATGTTAATATTTTTAAGGGTATTCGAGAGTATATTTTGATGCGCAGACACAACAACTAGCACATGCACAAGAAATGAGAAAAGTGAAATTACCCTCAAATATTTTAGCAGGGATTACTAGTGAAGAAAATTGGATAGATGTTACCTTTAGGGAATGGTGTGTCCAAGCTATAATAATCCCGCCTATCACACCCATTCCTTCCTAGAATGATATTGTCCACTCCTGCCCAAGCCTTCTAATGACTTCCATAGAACATTCACTATTGGTGTGTGTTTCTACCTAAACTAAGATGTCAAGTTGTTGGTTACTAAGTCAATGAGGCGATCTCTAACTTTACTTCTATATGCTCCTCGATAATTCCATAATATAGCTTTCATTTGGATAGCTTGAGTAGTACTTGATCTCCCTCTGAAAGATGAGGCATTTTAATATGAAAATTAGAGTATTTAGAATAGAGACAAGTAGAAGACACATTTTCCTTTACCTTTCCTTTGCTTGGTAGCTTTCCTTTTTTCTCGTAAACTAAGAGGAGGAGGTGAGAGTTTTGCCTAGGTTTATGAGTCCTTTTGTTCTCTGCCCAAGTCGTAGGTATGAGCTCCTCATCAATATTCTCATCCTCATATTCATTTGTGGAGTTGTCTCTACAACTTGTTGCCGATATATGATCCTTGATTAACATGACCAACCTTTCGTGGTTATGTGACTCTACTTCATAAGCCATATGAACCAGAAAAAAAGTGTAGTTTTAGAGTGAGTCAGGGAAGGGTGTCTTATAAGATATAGAATCGGAGGTCTTGGATTTTATCCATAATGAAGAGGTATCTCTTTTTCCAAGGAGGAGCCTCGTGAAACGTAGGAAAATAGTGAGCCACGTGGAGTAGTAAGTGGCTGAAAGTTGTTAGGAGATAGATTTGAATTTAGATCTTGCAATGGCATTGGTCGACCTCATAATCGAAAACATTTTGTTCCACACTAAGTGACATTTGGAGTATGGGTAGCGATGGTGAATGGTGATGGCTACATCTTAATTACCTCTAACTGTTTTGCACTCCCTTGAAGCATCATGTGAGCCACCACCTGCCCATGGTCCTTGTCTTGCTCAAGGGAAGTATCTGTTAGATTAATTTGATTATTAGGATTAACCTAATATGTGATTGTACGATATTGATCCATTTCAGCTAGGGTTTCAAATCAGATATATGCAGCTACCAAGTCAAGATTCAGGTTAGAGAGCTTATACGGTCTAGTAGTTTCTCTGCGGTGGTTCACCTTATGGTAGGTCGGCCTCATCGGAGCCATTGTAGCTCCTTGACAATGTCGTCGACTTGTGTTCAATCTTAGCCACAGACCATAGAGAAGTGTAATCGACCAATTGATGGAAGGTTCTCTACGAACCAGTAGACATGATTCCAGCTTGTGATCAATGATTTTGCACCTGAAACAAAGAGATGGCAAGTTCTCGTAAGCCACTTATTGAAAGAATATGTTCTCATTTGGAGTTTTTATCTATACACTATGTTTGACGAGCTTAGAGCGACACAAATACATGCAATGTGAAGGTTTTCCCCGCACATAGTTTGATCATCAATCTTTAATGGTGTGCAAAAGGTCGCTACAATACATAAAGATGACTCTAAGTTCTCGAGTTTGAAGGATAGACCTGGTAGTCGGATCCATACTAGTGAAGCTAAAATTTTATCTTCATTTGGACGGAAGAACGCCTTTGCTTGCAAGATGTTGGGGATGTTCCCGAACATTTGAAGGACCACCATTTAGCACCTTTAATCAATCATCAGTATTATCAAACATAAAAAGTATATAAAAGTTGTCGAGCTCAACAATCTTTAATGATCCTCTAAGATTCCAAGCCTTGGAGAGCTCCACCTGTAGCGCTTTTATGGAGGTTAGATCTCCAACAAAATGCCCCATTAGGCAACGGTGAGCAATATCCAACGCAAGGAAGATCACTTCGTCCGTGATTGCTTCTTTAATCCCTCTTAGTTGTGCAGCATAGATCTGGGGTAGGGTAAGGAAACTAGGATTTCTAACCACAACATACCGTCTCCCTTTCTTTACCTGTCTTGGAGATGAAGGAGAAGCGAAGGCTTACAGAATTTAGAGATTGGCTGGGAAGAAGAAGGAACCCCAAGATCTAGATCTAGAATTTCTTTCTATTTTATTGTATGACTGATGCCGATCTAAATACACTAGCAAGCGCATAGTTGTCCAAGTAATATAATGATTTAGAGTGAGGATGTCGAACCCACAAGGACTAATGTAACCTAGCCTTATCTAATTTCAAAAGTAATAGAGAAAAGATTAAATTCAGTTTTAATTCAAAAAACAAAAGATAAGAAAAGATAAAATTCTAGAGATGAGGTCATATTAGATCAAATCGAATTAAGATGAAAATTTCAAGACTCTATCTCACTACTAAATCATATTGAATCAAATTGCTTCTAATGATGGACTAAGAATTGCCTAAAGTATGATCCCCTAAATAGGTGCAATCAATTATCTCAAATTTAGATTAACCGGGACGTTCAAACGAATCCACCCTAAATCAATATAAATCTAAGATGCTTTAACGTTGCAGTTCTTAAAATGTTGACCGTTTAAGCAAGTCCAATCAACAGGCCACACAACTCATAATCTCCGTGAGTAATCAGATTGAGATATGCAATGTTAGGACTTTAAATTCAAAGATCAATCATCTCTACATATCAAACCATGAATCCTATTATACTAAACAGCCAATAAGAGAATTTAATTATCATCTCAGAGAGAGAACAACATTAAAAACAACATGCATATTAAAAAAAACAAATCAATAGACTCAATTTAAATAAGGTTCAGAACTTCCTAATACATATAACTAAACAAAGGAATAGTTCTTCCAACAGAAAATAAGAAATCAAACTATCTCAGTAGAATCTCTTCAACGTCTTGCTCTTCTTTGCCTCAGAAAATCAGAATTTTGCTCAAGGCTTCAAATAGATCTCTCTGACTTCTTCTCTTCAATTTCGTCTCTCTATTCTTTGTATCTTTGTCTATCCCCCCTTCTGATTCTCCACATGTGTATTTATAGCCCCCAAGGTATTTCTAGGGTTTCCATAGAGTTTGAGAAAGTTTGGAAACATTTTCATCCAAAAATAAGAAAATTTCTAATTGAATTCATAACAATCTTTGTGGCTGAGAATTCTTCCTTTAAAACACCTTTAAATATTATAAATAATGTTTCATTTTGATCCCCAAAGAGTTTGGATAGGTTTAGAAATCTTTTCCCATCGAAATTCCTCCAAGAGTTTCAAGTTTGAGCGAAAATGGACGAAATTTCGCATGATGTTATGGGTTATAACAGATTTAATGGGCTGTAACAGGGGTTGTCACGGCTCGTGTTGTGGCACGTGAAATTTCATGTCACGGCCCGTGATGAACTATAACAGCCCGTAACACGGGGTATTTGACCGTAGAAGTTAATATTTTCCATGACTTATGACCCGTAACATCATATAATGATTTGTGATATCATAAAACCGATCTCCCCTATAAAGGCCGTGAAACTCTATTATGCCCGTGATAAGATATTACGGCTCGTAAGACGGTGATATGCAAAATTGGGCTTGTTGTGAAGGTCGCGATGGTATGTAACGGTCTGTGATGGCTTGATCGCTCCTTCTAGCGCTTCATCACGGCCCGTAATAGATCATCATCACGGCCCGTGATGACATCTCATATGCTAAATTATTTATTTTTTAGAGTTAGATTCCAACATTTAGTCTTTCCAATTGATTTCCTATAAAATATATACTAGCAAGAGTAGACTTTGGACTTGGAATAATATGAACAAATAAAGATAAAAATATATGCATCTATGTAATAATAATTCAAAATCATGCCTAATGCATATCCTAAAATATATTATGAAATGAAATGCATGCATCAATGACCTGTAGATCCGGATGCGATAGAAGATAAGACTACCAAGGAGGAAGACGTGGGAGAAGGGGAGGAAGTGAAAAGGGGGTGGGAGGAGGGGCAAAGAAGGATGAAGGATAAGAAGGATGGGGAGGAGGAGGAGGAGCAGGGAGGCGGGGAGGAGGGTCTGGTGACTCTTTATCTTCGTTACTCTGACTATATTTGATGTAACAATGTAAGTGACATTAATATTTGTAAGCTATGTTGAACGCATAGTTTAACATCCGTGTTTAAGCAATATACAACATTCATGTATTGGCAACTTCTGATCCATTATTTACATGATTCTTCAATCTCACTCACTTTGGATGAAGATACGCAAATATCCATTCCCATATTGTCATTCCCTTGATTAATGAAGCAATTACATATGCGTTCCTTGTAGTGATAATATTTGTTTGCAAGTGCATCAACACTTCTACAAGGGGCACAACTTCACAACCTCAGTGCCTTCTTGGGACTGCTTGGAGTGTTCAATCTTTTATTTCCTCCTCCTGGACTAGCCTCCCTCCATACCCTGCAGTCCTGAAAAGTACTTGTTTTATCTCATCAGAGCTCACCATTTTCCTCTGCTCCTTGTCCTAATTTTCAATCATGAGACAAAACAAGTTAGCATTGTTTGAGATTAGTCCCAAAACAGAAAAAGAAAGTAATTTATATCTTTATTTTTGTCCACAATACATACTTCTGAACAAGAAGCCTGCATAACAAAGTCACTGAAGCAGCTAACAACGCACTGTTGTACTTCTAATCCCATGGCGTCCATGGAACTCAGCATAGAGAGCAGCAATCCCGGCTTATTTCCGCAGTGTATCTCTATTCTCGCATCGTCTTCTCTCCTTTCAACATCGAACTACATGTTTGCAAAGGCTAATTGTTCAATCAAACTAGAGTATCAGAATTGAACATATGAACTAATAGCTTGCTACTGCAATTAGTCACCTTTGGTGAATTCGTTGGCAACATGGACTTCTGTTCCAGACATAAGACATTAGCAGCTATATCAGAATCCACTGGAATCTCTTCTTGCAAGGTCTTGATCTTTCCCAAAAGCTCTTTGACATAATCTATGGTGTCCCCAAGTATAGACGTTCTATCCATCTGCCGATAGGTGCAAATACACGAACTTAGAACTAACAGTTAGCTTATTCCTAAGAAAGCATCTACGATGCTGGACTCAAGTTCGAATTCTGAATCGAGTAATCACAATTTTTAAACAAAACTGCATCCGAAATAGAGTAAGTACTGCATGACAAAAAGTGATGAAGGCTATGCTAATTAAGTTGTGATGCATTTATATACCTTGCTTATTTTAGGAACGACGGATCTAAGCATAGCCAGGCGATCATTAAGCCGCTTTCTTCGTCTCCTCTCCGCCATCAGGTTCTTGGACGCAAAGCTCTCCATCCTTCTGATCTGGCCGCCTTCCAATCTTTCCAGAGTAGAGCAGTACAGTTCAGCATCTGGAACCGGATGAACACTGGCAAGCTGTGCTCCGTGGAATTGGCTGTGATTATTCTCCTCATGTTTCGAGTCAAAATCCTCGTCAGCTGGAGCAGCTTGGCACCTGAATTCCATAGAGCCGTAACTTCTCAACAAGGTTGATCGCTGGAGCTCTGGTGCTGCCACTGTGGATGACTGGTAGATTTCACTTAGACAGTCAAAGCTCCGCCTGGCTGGAAGCACGAGCTCTCTGAGTTCAGGACAGCTTTGTGTGACCATGCTCGGGATTTCCTGTAAGCAATTCACTGTTCCTGCACCTGTTAACATCAGCTCATGACGCGCTCTGAGAGGGTAATCCATCTCCCATGGTGTCCCCCTTCTCAGAGCCAAAAACTCTTCCAAGAACCCTTCCTCATGAAGTTCCATCTCTCTCTCTCTCTCTCTCTCTCTCTCTCTCTCTCTCTCNAGAGGGTAATCCATCTCCCATGGTGTCCCCCTTCTCAGAGCCAAAAACTCTTCCAAGAACCCTTCCTCATGAAGTTCCATCTCTCTCTCTCTCTCTCTCTCTCTCTCTCTCTCTCTCTCTCAGGATGATGATGCTGTGAATTAAAGTTGCACCAAACCAACCTGAGAGTTGATATAATACGATAATATAGGAACAGTACTAGGGACACCTGTTTCTATAATGGATGCTATTGAATAATCAGGCAAGGGATGTTTGGATTCATTTAGGTGCTGTACTGCCCAACCCTGCAATGGAATCTTTGGCCTATTTTATTCCCTCTCTCTGTACTTTTGATCTCGATGATCTGATTTCGCTTTCAGAGAAAATGTGGATCTGCAAGCCATGATATTTTAAGTTCCATTTGCCAAATGCTCTGACCCACAAGTCTGTCTGATTAAGTTGGATAAGAGCAGCCATTAGCCTAAAAGCATAAAACCATGCTGGCATGGCCAGCAAATGGTGAATACATACACCATCCTGTACAGTTACAAAAGCATCCGGTACAGTTATAACCTGTAGGAGAGCTTGTTACTGAAAAACACCTTCCCTTGGCTTCTACTAACTCATACTTGAAGGTATGCCAACTTTAAGGCAATCGGTATATTTGATTAGTCAAGCCCCATGAGAAAAATATGTGCATCAAAGTATGGGAATGTATAAATAGGATTCACCATCGCGTCACTGGTAATTTTACTTATCTAACAGGTAATTCATAGTAATGAAATCAAGTAACACTGCACTCTCATAAAAAGAAATAGATATTTCATCATAAACAAATTACATTAGTGGATACAGATGTTTATTTAATTCATGTTCTTGAGTTTATCATTATCAAATGCATGAATTAGATTGAACATTTGTTTGTTAGAGTATAGTAGCTAATGATAAAACATACTTGTTAAACATTAATATGTATGATGAAAGACTATATAATGTGACCAAACTTCAATACATCAAATAAAAAATGCATGTGTTGCCTTCTACAAACATATAGATGAGCTGGTATCATGAGTACAAACAAGAACGCCATCTCTACAATTATGTTATTTAAAGTAAGATGTCAAAGTTGACGTGTGATATATGCTCTTCTTTGCAAACACTCAAAACCTAATGTATTCGCTATAAGTCGCCGTGTAGAAGAGACTTTATATGTATGTATATATGGTCGTAAATACCACATAAAACATGGATAGCGAGTTGGCCTCTTTGGCTACATGTGTTTCCCTCGGGTAATAAATCACCCAAACCATCAAGACCCGCCAAATAAAACCATGCAAATAAATTTTGAACATAACAGCAAAAGAGGTTCAAAATTGGGTATCAAATACATCAAAAATATACAACAACGTGCCAAATGAAAATATTATCTCATCCACACAAATTAGTACTAGGTTTCATGCTTCTAAAAACTATCCTAATCTAAACCTTGATAACTGCAGACGCAGACCATTCCTGGATCACCTTATCTAGCATAACCATGTGAATGGCGGCGAAAGCCTCTATCTGGACTCCTATAAGGAGAAAGAGGGAGAGACCTTGACCGCTCCCTTCTTGACCTATCACCATAGGGTGACCGGCGAGGGGAATAGTCTCGACCATCTCTATATGATGAACGTCTATGGTACCCACCATAGTCATCTCGAGCATAACTCCCATAGTTCCTTCCACGATTATACCAATCTCCTGTAACAAATAAAAGGGGATGTACAAGTCACGTAGATGATAATGTTAACATGTGAATATACTATACATGCCTGTATTTCACAGATTAGAAAAACTCACTGTTGTCACGAGGATTTTTTAACCCAAGATAGTTTCCTGGTGTAGGTGTTCGTGGACGTTTCCTCCTTGACTGAAATGAAAAGAAAAAGTTCTCAATGCTCTATGAAACTGTGAAGCTGTCACTTAAATTCTCACATAAAGCAAATGTAAATGCTCACTACTCATATAAACCCCCAAAGAAGTGAAACCATCAAACCAGTGAAGACCCATTGCTAAAACAGATTGATCGAAGCATCACGAAGCACTGACTGATGATTAATCCCAAATGAAAAGTTGCAAACAAGATAAAGCTAACATTGTCAGGCGCCCAAAAAAAAAAAACACTAACATTGCCAGGACCGGTAACTTTGCTATATAACTGTTATATGAGAGGTACCATAATGCCTGATTAAAGAGGTCGAAGTGTCCGTTGATTAGTTGATGAGTTGGAAGCTGAGATTGTTTAGTTGTGCGGTTTGCAAATGTTTAGTTGATGTGCATTGAAAACTGTTTAGACTGATCATTCATCATGTTGTTTGAATAACAGTTGAGATGGGTGATCTGATCATCTTGAAAGCTGCAAACATAGCTGATGTAATGTTTTCTGAATACGACCAATAACCTCCAAGTCAAAGAGAAGTGAGACAAAGCAGGAAGCTGTCCTGACATCAGTATAACCACAGAAACCATAAAGCAAAATTATTACCTTCTCAACAGTTATATACCGACCCTCCAAAACTGATTGATTGAGATATTTGATGCAGCGGTCGGCATCTTCAACTGTATCCATGGTCACAAATGCAAATCCTCGAGAGGCCCGTGTTCGAGGTTCAACAATTAGGTAACATTCAACCACCTAAAAAACAAACAAATGAATCCCTTTGAGAAACTGAAAAGGAAAGATACATGACAATCTACCTTTCCTTCCCTCGAGAAATGGTCCTCGAGGTCTCTTTCTGTAACTCTATTTGACAGCCCTGTCACATAAAGTGTATTTCCAGGATTTCCTGAACCATTCCTGCATTTTGCAGTGTCTTATATTTATATCAAACATACAAAGCCATGTTCAATTTTATATCAACAGAAAACAAAAAACAACCCAAACCTGCCACGGCTCCTAGATCGTGATCGGGATCTGCGAATAGGTGATGGGGACCTCGATTGAGACCTGCCCCTGGATCTAGATCTGGACAATGACCTTGATCTAGAGTGTTTCCTAGAAAAGTAAACAGCATACAGAGAAACTGAAAAGGTGGTGATAAATAAGTAAAAAACATTAACAGCCTCCTTAAGTTCTTATGTCAATATTGTACACTCCACAATTTCAGTTTTAATAGATTTTGGAAGACTACCTATGCTCAGTAATCTTCCTTTCTTCTTCAAGTCTTATGTCAATTGTCCGCACAAACTTATAGATTTAGACTTCTGGTCAAAGGGGCCAGATTATCGAGGCAAACCATTGCTGACTAACAAGATTATAGCAGCTGGAAGAAAAAAATGGCAAGATTCATTTTGTAGCTGAAACTATTTCTGAATTAGGAAAACTTATCATGAAATAAGCTGAATCAGCACTCAAACCATTTATTTGGGGGTCTCAATATTAATTTGTTACTTTAATAACATAATTACAAGAAGGCATGTTAGATTTCACAATTAAACAGTCCTAGTAACTGATTTCTCGATTGCATGCCTTTTGCAAAATAGGTCAAGAAACCTTTCGAACTGCTGCTGAATCCATGGGCGGGCAAGAGACAACCTTGTCCATTAATAAGGCAAGAGGAAGACGGTCAGAAAGGCCAGGTAAGTCTGATCTTAGATTCTCGGACATAGCATCGTATTAAGCAACGTCATTTCTCAAAATAAAAAATAAAAAATCTACCATCAGTGTTACATTAAAATAGCTAGCACAAGTTAGCTAATTCTTTACATAAAATGTGACAGAAAGTTAGAAACACAAGAAGCTGTCTGGGATTTACATACATAAGACGTTTCAGAAAAACTATGAAACAAGTGAACACAGACGAGTACTTCCGTAATTAGGATATGAAGTAAATATCCATGTAGCAAAAAAGTTTCTGATTCAAGGATTCCAGTGCCCGATTAGCAATTAGGTCTTGATAGACATGAACTATCAATTACATAAACAAAAAAGATTGTAAAAAAAAAATCAAGCAAGAGATACATGCGAGTTCTCGAATCTGCGACGATTTCTATGAGAAATTCAGGAAGAACAAGGAAAAGGAAATAGTTTTAATGTCTTCGATGAATACGAGATCGATCGAAACAGGAACAAAAAGGAAAGTTGCGTAGATTAGGATTCCAGAAGAGGGGGAAATAAGAGGGTTGTTCTTACCACCTTGTGCGCGGAGAATCCACCTGCAAAGAAGACATCAGAACCAAACGAATCAGTGAGGGAAGAAGGAGGAGAACGAAGAAGAGGATGATACCATTGTTAAAACTTGAACGCGACGCTGGAAACGATGAGAAGGCGAAATGGTGAGGAGGAGAAGAGTGGAATGGTGAGGGATTCTTACGACCCGGTTTGCCTAAAACGTCTTATTCACTATTTTTTCTTCTTTTTTCGCCGCTAAAAATGGCACGCCCAACTATAACGAGATAATAATTTATTTTATTTTTAAATATTAAGTTATTAATAAATTTAAATAAAGAAAAAATATTTTAATTTTTTTAAAAGTAAAATAATAAGTTTTCCAACGAAAGTATTTTATTCACGCGGACTCAAACTTAATATCTAGATAAGTGAAAAAAAAGTTATTGCTAAATCTTAATATTTGTTTCTCGTGTTTTTAACTAAACAAAAAAAGCAACTAATATTTGTATTAATTTAATGTTCACAAATAGTTTTTTTTATTTCACATTTGTATAATGATATGTTTGATATGCATGTACATTACATATATAACACATTCAATAACTTAATAACTCGACATGCACATATATTATCCTTTTGTAATTTCTCTATTTAAATCAAGGAAAAAAATCAGCAAATAATTCATTCATGGTGCGTCTCCTTTCCATTTTTATTTAATTAACTAGAAACTTATATATATATATAGATATATATATATAAGAGGCAAAAATTTCACAACCTACTGTAAGACTTGGGAATATTTATATTCTGATTTCTTAGGGAAAAAATATTCACGTCTGTGTACGAAAAGAAATCAACTCAAAATTAAAAAAAAATCTTGAATTGGAAATATGTGTATCGGATAATGATATTGTGCAATTCTATGAGAATTAATAGGCGTTTGATTGTAATAAGTTTTTTTTTTAATTTATTGTGTTTGATTGAAATGATGATAAAGAAAATAAAAATTATTATAATAATTATTAAATTTGTTAATGATATAATCAATATAATGATAATAATTTAATTCAATATATTCAATTATTTTTGCTATTAATTAACATTAAATAATCACCATCTAAATAAAATAAAAAACTAAAAAAATTAAATGATTATATATATTAATAATATAATATGACAATATATTATATTAATGTAATACAAAATGCTAAGTAAAAATTATAAAAACTAACTATATTAATTATATAAGTACTCTTAGTTGTTGAATCTAGGATCCCGAGAGTGTTTTGATGATAACAAATTCGTAAGAGAACTTAGTTTGAACTGATGAACTTGTTGAGCTGAATTCTGTAATAGGCTGATTCAAGTTCAGAAGTTGTTAGATCGATCAAAGCTAAAAGAATGGACGACCTATGCACATGGAAGATATCTCAGAAGAAGCATGTGTGCAGCGGTCGTCCTAAGAATATTAAGAGGTTGACCGATAATGAAGGAGGATGTATGGAAAGGGATCAGGGGTTGACCGGTTGATCAGAGATAGAGGAAGGACGACCGGAGTAAAAGGCTTAACTGGAGATGTCGCTCGATGATGAGGAGCGGACGACCAAAGGCAACACCTCTTTTTATTAAAGAAGGAGATCGGGCGGTCCTAGGAGCAATGGATGCCCAGAGAAGACTTAGCCGAAGAAGGAGTCTTGGCTAAGCAGAGGAGAGATCGTTCGAAGCTCAAGAGCAGACGACCGAAGATCTGAAGGTGAAAGGAGTGGTCGTCCGAAAGATTCAAGATGGAGATAGTGGACGACCAGAAGACTGCCAAGGCTGAGAATGGAGTCCAAAGAGCTTAGAGTGGAGACAGTGGACGACCAAAGCATAAGGCAGGTAGATGAGGGGTCGACCGCAGGTTTAGTGCGGACGATCGGTTGACATCAGGAGAAGACAAAGGATGTCCGGAGTCTTGGTGAGAAGACGATTGGGCGCCCAAGAGTTTGTCTGAGCTGATGGAGGCTGAGGATCGGGCGACCGCAGGTTTGGCGAAAAACCGATGAAGTGTCAAAGGTCGTCCGGAGTCTGAGGAAGACAGAAGAGCGATTGACCAGAAAGTCTGAAAGGAGAAGGAGTGGACGTCCGAGGAATCTGGCAGGAAGTCAGTGGACGTCCGGAGTTTCAGGAGGAAACTAGCGAACGTCCGGACCTGTTAGAGGAAGCTTTGGCAGACGTCCGAGGATCTCATTGGACAATGAGCGGACGACCAAAGCACTAGCAAAAGAAGGAGCGGACGTTCGAGGATTTCAGTGTGGAATGAGCGGACGCCCAGAGTTTCCACGGGAAGGAAGAGTGGACGCCCGAAGGATTCAGGAGGAATCAGTGGGGGACCACTTGTGTGCCAGAGGTGCTGGCACGGGTCAAGTCGGTCGACCGGTTATGCAGCGGACGATCGAAGGATCTTGACGAAACCTTCAACTTCAGAGGTGGGGTCCGGGTGATTGAGGTGCAGTCAGCGGGCAGCCAGAGAGGTTGAAGGAGGTGATGTACAGTCAGGTCGGTCGACCGATGGTGCCACGGGCGACCGAAGGATCCTGACGTATCTTCAATTCCAGGAGTGGACGTCTAGTTGATTGAGGTGCAATCAATGGGCGACCAGAGCAGTTGAAGATGGAAGGTG
>LTAE01001620.1:0-27420 GCA_001647135.1 Pontederia paniculata | reverse complement strand
GCCGTGAGACAGAATGTCACGGCCCGTTACATCTCGTAACGGCCCGTGATATAACCGTAACCAGAAGGCAGCTTAAATATCAATTCGTCACGGCCCGTGATGACTTAACAATGTCCACCAAGTCATCACGGCCCGTGATGATACCATCACGGCCGTGAGACAGAATGTCACGACCCGTTACATCCCGTAACGGCCCGTGATATAACCGTAACCAGAAGACAGCTTAAATATCAATTCGTCACGGCCCGTGATGAGCCCCCAACCTCATTCAAGAAATTATTCGCTTTGGGTCCATGACCCACACGAATTTAAAACGCGTCTTGAATGGTGAGGAGGGTGGTCACTTATAAGTCTATGACCACCTCCGTGTTTTGCTCATGTGGGACTAAACACCTTGGCCTTGCCTTGAGTCCTTACGTCCTCGTTGAGTAGTCCCACATGATTCAAGTGAGCACGCGAGGTTGGCTCTGATACCTTTTGTAACACCCCCGATTCCATTCAAAATATTGTTCGCTTTGGGTCCATGTGTCCGCACGAATTTAAAACGCGTCTTGAATAGTAAAGGAGATGACTACATATAAGCCCATGACCACCTCTGTGTTTTGTCCATGTGTGACTAACTTTCATTCTCATCATCATCTTGGGGCCTTACAATAACTGATTCATTTATTTTTTTGAATTTTTCTAATCAATCTTTTCAAATATAGTGCACCTATAAAGTATTTCATATTTTATACGAATGCGGAGCAAATTTTAATTATTTAATAATAAAATTTAAAATTAATAAACATATAGAATTTATTAAATCTATTATTAATTATATATTAAATAATTAAAATTGGTTGTCCATTCTTATAAAAGATGAAATGTTTTATAGATAATTAAATCCTAGTTACTTTTTCTTTGCATCGGAATTCTCCGTTCTACCCCTGCTCCCGATATTTGTGTACATGGGTTGGTGGGGCAGCCGCCGCAGCCCACAAGCTAGCACTCTGCTGGACCTTGTCTCACTTTCATTGGATTTTTACGGGCTTCTGTCCCAAGAAAAGGCACATAATCCTTATTTATTTATTTATTTATTTATTTATTCTTCAAGAGTCAACACGAGTTAACATCAAACAAAATAATCAATAAAGTTTACAAAATGCATACTGTTATCGAGAGGCATGCATATAAACATGTAAGTTTATCATTATTTATAAGCAATAATTTGAAAAGTATTACAATCAAACTCTATTCTTTGAAAACTTAAAATTACTGGTTAATTTAAATATTTATGAAAGTTACACGATACTATATTTTCAAATTGAATTAGTAAAAAATGGATGCAATTATTGCCAAGATAAGGACCTTCTCACAAGAATGACCAATTCAAATATTTAATCCTTTTTACATAGAAAATTTATTTACATAATAAGTCATGGCAATAAATTCTATCATTTTCTCTATAAGCAGTAGAGATTACAATAAATTATATATTTTCTGAACTAAAACCATTAATATTTTTAAAAGAATAATTAAAAAATGTGGTGATTGGATCACTTATTTAACAAAACGTAATATTCATCTCTCCTTTGTTTTCCCTTTCCTTTCTTCTCCAGAAATCCATATTGGAGACTGCAGAGAGAGAGAGAGAGAGGAAAAGAAGCGACCTTTCCAATTCTAGTGCTAATCCAAGTTTCCTGTAGCCCCTTTAGGTGTGCAACTCTGGTGGTCTGGTAGCTATCCAGATCTGCCAGCCGTTGTTTGGTCTTCTTCGTCCCTCCATCGATTGGCCCAACTTGGAAAAGTTTCCTCTTTCTTGCGCAGGAAGGTCGGTCTTTTCCTTCTTTTTGCCTGTTTTTTCGCCGTCGAGATGCTATTTATTGATGCAAAATATGGGTTTCCCTGTGATCTGCTTCTTATTGATTTCTTTTCTTTGTTGCAGAGCTTTGCCTCCTTGTTGGATCGTTCCGGAGGCGACTCGATCGCGCTTTTCTTCGGCTTGGAGGCTTGAAGTCCAAGTAAAGATTACTCTTTTCCCCTCGGTTTTTGTTCTGTTTTGTGTCTGGAAATCGAAGAAAGGTCTTCGATTCTGATATGTTTTCCTTGCAACTTCAATTTTGGTCGATTTTAACGGGACAAGTTCCTTCTTTTTTTCCTAAATGCGAAGTTGTTGTTTCAGTTCTTTGCTTTTACGATTTCTTGTTAGTTGTATTCAGTGGCGTCCTTGTGTTTGCAGTCTCAGGTAAGGAGGACGGAGTGCTTGGGCTGGGCAGTTAGAGGAGTCATAGGTTTGAGATAATAGTTTAATGTCTTCGATAAGCTTGAGGCGGCACCAGGTGCGATGAGGGATGATAAAGGGGTTAATGAACTTTCTGAAGACGTGCTGGGGGCCGTCAGCGGATAGCGGTGTTGCTGCCGACGGAGGAGGACAGCAGGATGGGCTGCTTTGGTACAAGGACTCCGGGCAGCATGTGTGTGGTGAGTTTTCCATGGCCGTCGTCCAGGCAAACAACTTGCTTGAGGATCAGAGCCAGATGGAGTCGGGCGCGCTGAGCTTGCATGAGCTTGGGCCGTATGGAGCCTTCATCGGTGTATATGATGGGCATGGAGGCCCTGAGACATCACGATATATCAATGATCATCTTTTTAATAATCTAAAGAGTAAGCTTCTCAAAAAACCAAACTAGAGAATTCCTTTACTACTTCTACTCTTGTCTCAAGTGTCCATCATAATTTGTCATAGATTTATAATTGATCTCCAATACTTACTATTATCTTATTAACTTTAAAGTGAATGGGTTTTGTTAATTGATTATTGTTTTGTTTTGTTTTGTTTTTGTGTCACATGGCAACCTTATACTTCGGTGATTTTGAATCAGTGATTCTTCTTATTATTGGATTGATAATTCTACAATCCACACTTTTGGCGCATTTTGTGTCATGGATGATTGTGTCTCAGATGTATTTCATTTGCTTATTGTAATATCTTTTGTATATATAACATAAACTTCTATTTATATGGCTTATATTGAATATGTTGTGCATTATTTATCATCTGATATTAGTGAATTGTTAGCAGGATTCGCATCCGAGCAACAGATGATGTCAGTTGATGTCATACGAAAGGCATTCCAAGCTACAGAAGAGGGTTTTTTGGGTCTTGTCACCAAACAATGGCCTACAAAACCTCAAATAGCAGCTGTTGGTTCATGCTGCTTGGTTGGTATAATATGTAGTGGAAAACTATATGTGGCCAATGCAGGGGATTCACGTGCTGTACTAGGAAGGCTTGTCAAGGCTACTGGTGAAGTTCTAGCTGTCCAGTTATCAATGGAGCATAATGCATCAATTGAATCCGTTAGACAAGAATTGCACTCATTACATCCAGATGACCCACATATTGTAGTTTTGAAGCATAATGTTTGGCGCGTAAAGGGTCTCATACAGGTAAGTAAGGCTTTCATGTTCTGTTTGTCTGTTGGTCCCATATCCTATTTAAAGCTAGAGTAATTAGGTTTAGTTTGTAAACCAGATCATTTTCTAATAGTTTTATGTTTTTCGTACTTATTCTGATCAAATAACACAGAATTACGTGCATGCACTCAAATACGTGTATAAAACTAGTCTACTTCATTCAGTTTGAATTATTGACATGCATTCATATCATTTGTTTGTATTTGGGTCGAATATCTTGTTAAAATGTTACGTATGAGCAGTTACTACGTATTTGAGTCATTCTCCCATGATAAATAACTTCCATTTTTAGTTAGCGTGTTCATGAGTACTTGTTGTTGTTTCTTATAAGCAAAATATCAAAGGTTTTCATTTGGCATAAAATATACGCATGCATCTGTGTTTGTATTTATGCGCTCATATACATGTTCTATACTCCTTTGTTGTCACCAGATTTTTTTGCATCATGTACCTTTATTGTGTATCTCATGTTGACATTTATCTTTGTAGTATGCATGTGTACCTTTTTTAAAAGGAAGCATGCATGTATACTGATTCCTAGCGTATCTGTTCCTCTAATATTCCAAGTTGCTCTAATGGTCAAGAACTGAATGCAGGTTGTACATATGTGTGCAGGTTTCTAGGTCCATTGGAGATATTTACCTCAAGAAGGCAGAATTCAACCGAGAGCCTTTGTTTGCAAGATTCCGCCTTCGAGAAAATTTTAGAAGACCGATACTTAGTTCTGAGCCATCAATTTCTGTACAAACGTTGCAGTCACAAGATCAGTTTCTGATATTTGCTTCAGATGGTCTTTGGGAGCATCTAAGCAATCAGGAAGCTGTCAACATTGTTCAGAATAATCCACGCAATGTACGTCTCCAACTTGTCATTGGCATGCTATTTCGGAACATGTGTTCTTTGTTCGAGATTAAGCCTGGTATTTGATTAGTATGAGTATCAGCTGAAAGATAAAATGATCTATTGAGTACTATAAATATTCACTCTAAAAAATGTTAGATCCACTTTATGCAAAGAACACCCAGTAATTCTAGCTTTAGAATATCTGTTGATTAAATAAAGTAAAATAGACATGAATTTCTACTAAATTGTAGTCATCCTTCTGTCGCAAAAAAAGAATAGACATTTTTTTTGTGGACAAAATTATGAAGGGAATCAGAATTCCATTAAAAAACTTTTTTCTTCTAGTATAATGATTTGTGAAGCAACTAAAAGACACTTTGGTTAATGATAAAAGTTGGATCTTTCTTTAGAAGTCTGGTGTTTTTTTTTTCATAGAAGGAACTCAAATATATTTTCCAAACATATTAGCTTTCTTGATTTTAATTAATGTGACGTATAGCAAGCTTTCTGATGTACAAGTTAGCTGCATGGAGGAACCTAATATTTCTAATTTTACAATGTCTTTCCAACTACTTATTTCATGGCCATCACCTGAGTATCTTGGTTTTCAGGTCTGAAAGTTTGCAGGCTTTTGGTTTTTTTTTTTTTTACTTTGGAGGAAGAGGGCTTGAAATATTTTATTATATGAATGTTGTTCTGTAAGAGAGTTTCTTTTGAGGTTATTCTGTAGCAGAAAGCTCCATGGCTAAGTACTGTGAAGTCTGAATACTCATTTCTTTCACATAGCCACCAACATACTTCATTGCCACTTCCAAGTGTATACAGGTTGTATATAACTTTTACTGTTTGTACAGTCCTAGTGAGGTGTATAAAATTTACATTGAGCTTGAACTATCTCACAATTCTGATGTAATTTAGACATACACTAATTCATCTATTATACAGAAAGAAATTAAAGAAATACATCCTAAGTCGATGATATTGTCAGTACACTTTTGTTTTATCCAATTGATCATTTGCAATGCAATTGTTCTTATCGTGTGGGTTAATTTCTTGGAATGTTATATGGCATATCTTTTTTGGATGAATAACTTATGTCACCATAAACCTGAAAATGGAAAAGGAAAACTATCTAATTTACGAGAAACTCCAGATGGCTATAATGCTGAACGGGTAGACAAATGTTTTTGCATTTGCAAATTTCAAAAGCTTGCAATCATTGTAATGATGTAAGGAATTATTTGCCTAAAATTGCTGTACAGCTGAAGTTCCTCAATAATTATGTCAAAAATAATTGTGATAGTGGTTGATGACGGAAAGCATCCACTACTTGTTTTATGACCAAACAAATGAGACCCCTTTTAGGTTGAACTGTGTCTTTTGTTTTTCTCTATCTACTTTGTGATGAGAATTAAACTTTCTATGTCAAACTTTCAAAAACAGGTTTAAAGTTTTTGTACAAATTTAAGATTTTGGAGTGAAGAATAGAGCAATTTTTGAGGCTATAATGTCATATACTATATGTAACCTAAGATTTAGTTACATTGCTCATATGCATTTCGATTCTACTAAGTTATCAGGCAAGCTCAAGCTGTTAAGTTTGCCAGATACCTGTATCTTTTACTTTTCTTAACTCGGAGTAATTTCAATAGATTTAGGATTTCGCTAGAAGTAAAGAATTTTTCCATCTAGCCACCAGGCATGCACACATCTGGCAAAGAGTTGCTTACTTCATGCCATTTAGCTTTAATTAAATAACCATATCAAAAGAAATATGTTTTAAGCTTGCCATTTGTGAGTTTTTGAATTGTTTACATTTGTGAAAGGAAACTTCATTTTTTCACGCTTGTCCTTCCAGGGAAGTGCTCGGAGGCTTGTAAAGACTGCATTGCAAGAGGCTGCAAAAAAACGAGAGATGAGGTACTCTGACCTGAAGAAGATTGATCGCGGGGTTAGGCGGCATTTTCATGATGACATTACAGTCATAGTTGTGTTCCTCGATTCAAATCTTATTAGCAGGGCCAGCTCAAATAAAGATCCAACTGCCTCTGTTAGAGGAGGTGGCATCACTGTGCCCACCAATTATCTTGCACCTTTCGCTACCGATACCGAGTTCAGCAATTCCTGATGAAGGCGCATGACTGCTCCCATGTTGTGCACATTGTGGACGCACTCAGATTTTGCTTTCACGACCATTGCAGGAACAAGTTAAGACTTAAGTGGCGTCTCGTTTGCTTCTACCATACTACTACTAGCAATTACATGCAGGGATTGAATTCCACAGTTTCTGTATACTAATATTGCTGATACTTTAACTCCAGTTACTGAATAGCAAGGGGAAAAACCATCAGTTGCACATGACTTGCGTCTTAGGAACTGTTTAGATTCTTTATTTTTACTACTTTCTCTTGGGGTAATCATTTTGTAAATTGCCAAAACACTGCTTTCCCCTGCAATCTATTTTTTCTCATTTTATTGTCATGTTTACCGACATTTGTTTACGCCTAGGACTTGGAAGACGATTAATTTTCTTTTTATATGTCATGGAATATGATAATACCAGTGAAGGCCAAACCAGCGTGAATATGAAACTGTTATTTGCACTGTTTTGTTGTTGGTGGACTCCAAAATTTTCTTGTATCTTGAATTCAAGTTGGGAGCTGTGTTGCATGTAGAAATCAAATTCACTAATAACGGTGGCCCTTCAGCACTATTACTTAATTCAATATTAATAGCGATTAGAGTTTGATCAAAATTTTATTTAATTTTTTTACGTTTAAAATTTAAAGCGCGAAACCCTATAAAGTATTCTCATCAACATTTATGTTCCAACATTTCTCTAAAAATAATCTTTTCACATTATCAAGTAATATTGTATTAAATAATTTGAACTCACCACATTACTTTATTCACTGTTTTTAATTTTACAAACAATTTATATTATTGGCAATATAGATTGCTTGTGAAATGACAATCTAAATTGCCCTAGAATAGAAGGCAATCTAGATTGTCACTTGGTTGATAATTTGCTATAATTTTTTTTAACATTCGTTCTTTATAATTTTATTTAAATAAATAATAAAATAATCAAATAAATAATAATATGATATTTTGTTAATTAGTATAATTATCATTAATCGCTATAATAATATTTTTATTTTTATCATATCATTAAATTGATTATTATTATTATTATTATTATTATTATTATTATTATTATTATTATTATTCTTGTTTCTATTAATTTTAATAATATTATTAATTAATTATAATAGATTGTTAATATATTATAAATAATAATAATTTAATATTATTATTTTAATTTAGAAACAATTTAGAATATTTTTTATTAATTTATCAGTATCATTTTCAAAAAAATTGTACACTACTTACTTTATATATTTATTTATTTGATGTATAAATTTTATGAGTTTAGAGTATATGTTTGTGATTCAAGTTCACTGAATTTAAATTAAATTTATAAAAAAATATAAACTTATCTATTTTCTTCAAGGGTACTTTGGTACAGTATTTATAAATATTTTTTATATAGTAAATAATATATTAGAGATTGTCAATCACACTAGCAATGCACATAACTGATAATCTTTCTTAAAAGCAATGTAGATCGCTAGATAATGTATAATGGCAATGTAGTGAACGCAATTTTAGAGTTTAAAAATTAGATATTTTTTATTTTCATATAAAAAATATTTCTTTTTTATTTTTAATATCATATTTACATATTTGATTTTAAAATATATTTCACATCTCTACTTTTATCACCATAAACATTAGTTTAATTAATAAATAAGTTAGTTATTATGTACAACGTGACAAACTATCATATGTAAAATAAGAATATAAATTATTTCTTATCACAAGTGTTATATTGACCATTTTTTTATTACATTTATTGATCAAATCATTATTTATTATCAACTAATGTATAATCTCTATCCTCTATTTATTAGTTAGTTCGCTATTCGCTAATCAAATTATTAGCTTTCACAATGGGAAGACCGAAGTGTTCCTGTCATTTTTCTTTTCCTTCTCTTATTATAACAAGAAGACCAAAGCACAGATATTTGAAGTAAATTAATTAGGATATAAGAATACTAAATTTGTGGACCAAGGAAGAGTAGGACAGCACTAACTGGCTACCCAGGTAGTGTTGTTGTGTCTTGGACTCCATTTGTCCAACGTTAAGGTAGGAACAAACCCCTTCATATTTTATTTTCCTTTCCTGGTTTTTATTTTTTAAAAAAGACAATTTCATCAGCGCCATTTTTATTTTTATTTTGTTATTAAGCTTGTTCATATTTGCTAATGTAAAAAAAAACTGTCATACTCATATACATTTTTTTTAGAGTTAAACTTTCAGAACTTAAAATTTTCTGAATATTGATATTCTAAAATTTGATCCTAAACCCAAACCAGAATTAATAAGGCTCTTTTATGTTGCAAGCTCAAAATCAAACTATGAGCAAAAGTCTCAGTGGAATATTACATAATGTCAGCTAATAAGGGACTAACTTTAACTGTTTGCAGACTTGACTTCCTTGGTTGGCTAGAGAAATGTCTGCCACATACCCTCTTGGTGCATGACCAATATGCTCATGGAAGCCCATATCCACGTGATCAATGGGATGTGTTTCTCACACGTTGTCATGAGCTGGCAGATGCGAGCTGGAGTGTGAGGTCTGCACTGCCGAATGCCCGGCGGACAGCTCACAAGCATTGGACGAAAACCAACGGAAAATAACTCATTTGCGCCATTAACGCACATAAGAAACGACATGATTCAAACTTGTGTTTGTGGTATAATTGCAGCGACGTGATCCGCGGCGTTCGATCGGGAAGACAACTTTACAGAAGGCGTGGCAGGGGCGAACTCCGATGGTGAAACCAACGCCTATAAATGGAGCTCGAGATCGAAACTCTATGACCACCGATTGGGAGCCCCGAATCTTCTAACATTATTTTGTAAGTTTACTTTATTGGTATCAGAGCTCGGCAGGCGTTCCAACCTTCTTCTGTTCTCCGGCGACCCTCTGCAATTTGTTTGCGTTCGTTTGCAAGCAAGAGTCTGCCCCTGTTGTTTGTCCACCTTTTCTCGTTCTTCCTCATTTCCTCCTTCCACGAAGGTCGCCGCTTGCATTTGTGACATCATCGAGCGCCATCATCCACGTTTTTTCTTCCCCTATTTTTTGTCGTCAAATATGTATGCTTTCTGGTAGAGGTTGAACATGATGAACAATGCCTTTACTATAACTATCAATCTTATCCATCCATCTATAAGTTGTTAGATCTGGACCATTCGTTTTTATTTCCTATTGATCTATTATTTAGTTGCTTTTATCAGGTTAGTTTTTATAAAAAGAAGGGTTTCAATTATGTCAAAATTTCCTATATCTTGTTATTCCGTAATTACTAGCAATTAATTTTTTTGAAGTTGTCATTTTAAAATCAATCACGATTAGTTCCCAAAGTATAAATTCATGTCGATTATTCTGCACTGATTTTGAAATTATACTGCCATATAAATTATTTATTCATTGCCATTTAGTTGCCTCCGTGATTTAATTCCTTAAATGATTCATTGTCACACTAGATCTGGATTGATCATTTGACTAGATCGAGTCCTAGTTCTAAAAAAAATGTGTGAGCCAAACTCCATGGGTGACTCCTATACTGCAAGCAATGTACTCAGTCTCATGTGTGTGCCTAGCCACACATCCCTATTTTTTGCTATCCCAAGAAACGGTTGTTCCACCCAACATGAATAAGTGACCCGATGTAGATTTTCAATCATCTATATTCTCATCGAAATCTGCATATGAGTAACCTTCAAGTGTATATGCTTGATATGTCAACCTCAAATGTACGACACCTTTCAGATATCGAAGCATCATTTTTATTGCCTCCTAGTCGGCCTTTTCAAGATTACTTTGAAATATACTTACTAGGCTTACAACAAAAGCTAAATTAAGTCTCGTATAGAGCATCACATACGTCAAGCTACCCGCCGCATGTGCATAGGGTTTCTCTAAGAATTTTTACCTTATATTGAGAAACTAACTTTTACTAAGTTTTTTTTCAATAACAAGTGGTGTAGGTGCTGAGCTACAATTCTACATCCCAAACATCTTCAGTATCCTATTTATATATTGTTCCTTACTCAAGCTCAATGTCCTTGAGCTTCTGTCCCGTATAATTTGAATCTCAAATATATAGGATGCTTCTCCCATGTCTTTTATTTTAAATTCTTTGTTCTACTTAATTTTCACTTCATCGAGTATCGTGACATCATTACTAACGAGCAAGATATCATCCACATATAGTGTTAATATCACAAAATTTCTCCCATTGTTCTTGATGTACACACAATGATTCAATTTGTTCGATTTGAATCCAAATTGGATTATCGTCCTACGAAACTTCAAGTACCATTGGCGAGATGATTGCTTTAAGTTGTAAAATGACTTTCTCAATTTATACACCTTGTTCTCTTGACCTGGTGTCTCAAACCTTCAGGTCGTCACATATATATGTCTTCACCTAATTCTCCATTGAGGAAAGCAATCTTGACATCCATTTGGAATAACTCCAAATTCATATATGCAACTATCGCTAAGATCGTCCTAATCGACGCAAACTTGGTCACCGGAGAATAGGTTTTTTAAAAGTCTGTACCAGTTTGTTGAGTATAATTCTTTGCAACCAATCTTGCTTTGTGCTTTTCAAGTGTACCATCTGATCGGTGCTTTCGCTTGAAAACACATTTAGACCCTATGGATTGCATGCCTATTGACAAATCACATAGTGTCCATATTCCATTCTGATTAATTGAGTCCATTTCATCTTTTATGGCGATCGTTCATGATTTTGACTCAAGTGAAGTCATCGCTTCTTTATACGTAATAGGATCTGTACAATCCTCTATATCAAT
The DNA here is from genome assembly GCA_001647135.1 of Pontederia paniculata. Classification (NCBI taxonomy): domain Eukaryota; kingdom Viridiplantae; phylum Streptophyta; class Magnoliopsida; order Commelinales; family Pontederiaceae; genus Pontederia; species Pontederia paniculata. Next base: position 16,166 of record LTAE01001620.1, on the reverse strand, counting down.
ATTGACGGAGTAATATGAAGCCTCACACTCATACATAACATAGTCATCCAAGTGTGAGGGTATCATCCGGGGCCTCTTAGTGCTGGTTATACTCATGAAAATAATGTGTTCCTCCACATTTTCCAAAGGTATTTCATTATCATGTATATCTCTATCTTCCACACCTAGACTCATGTACAATCCGTCTTTTTCAAAGTTGTGACTATCATCGATAATAGTTAGAGGCTCAGTGTCCTCTTCACCATGTAGTTCTTTCCTTTCATTCTAAAGGCAAGTTGCATCTCGACTCTCAATAAATTTTTTTTCTTCGTGAACGAAACTATACCCTTTGGACGTTTCACTGTACCCGATAAACTTGCACATGATCGTCATGAAGTCTAGCTTGTCTCTAAGCTGATTGGAATCAATACATGCGTTCCACATCTCCATTTTTGGAGATGACCTAACTAAGATTTTCTACCATTCTAGATTTCGAATGACGTTAATTCAACTGATTTGCTGGAAATTCTATTTTGTATGTAATTCGCGGTCAAAAAATGCTTCACCCCAAAATTCCTTTGGTAGACCGAAATGAGAAAACATATATCTTACTGCATTTTATCAGTGTTCTATTCTTTCTTTCTCCACACCATTTTGTTGTGGCTTATAGGGCATAGTAGTTTTCCTATTTATCCATTTCTGAATGCAGTAACTCACAAATTCTCAAGAGGTGTATTCCCCTCCTTTATCAGTCCTTAAACACTTAATCGGTCTACCCAATTTCTTTTCTACTTCTATATTATATCTGTTAAACATATCAAAGGCTTCGTCTTTCCTTTTCAAGAGATAACCATAAGTAAATCTTGAGTAATTATCAATGAATGTGATAAAATATTCTTTATTTCTATGTGCACTGACACCCATAGGATCACAAATATTAGAATGAACTAACTCTAACAATCCATATGACCTTATTCCCTTCGAAAATACTTTTCGAGTCATTTTTCCAATCAAACAATGATCACAGAGTAATATCCTTACGCTTATTATGTTAGGTACCAAGTTCATTTTGATTATTTATTCCATCTTAAAAATTTTTAGATGTCCTAATCTATCATGCCATAGATCATAATCACATGCATAACACATAAACTACTCAGAAGTGATTTCATTGATAACACTCAGGCAGAATAAGTCATGCTCAAGGATAAACTTTCTCATAGTCATGACTTTATCGTTCTTCCCTATAGTCACACGATCTTTGTAGAAGATGGCTTCAAGTCCCTTCTTTAGAAGAGCGGGTTTAGACATGAAGTTTTGTCGAATTCTTGTGTGTATAGAGCACATCATGAATTACCATTATGTTGTTCCCCAGATTTAGACTATATTTTTCAACACCTTCGACATCCAGATAGGTGTTGTTCCCCATATAGATTCTTTGCTCCCATTTCTTAAGTTGTTCCTGGCCATAGATATCTTCAAATAGTTTTAAGTTATTAATCATCACCATCTACTTTATTTCCATTTGGACTAATATGAACAATCAACTCTCATTTTATATTTAATCGTATGTTATTTCTTTTATCAGGTTTAAAAAAAACAAAAGGGTTTCAATTATATCATAATTTCCTAGATCTTGTTATTCCGTGATTACTTGCAATTAATTACGGAATAACAAGATCTAGGAATTTATGACATAATTGAAACCCTTCTCTTAAAAAAATTAACCTAATAAAAGAAATAGCATATGATTAAATATAAAATGAGAGTAATGGTTCATATCAGTCCAAATGGAAATAAAGTAGATGGTGATGATTAATAACTTATTCCTGTTGGGTGGAGCAGTTGTTTTTTGGGATAGCAAGAAACATGAATGTGTCGTTAGACACACACAAGATGTTGAGTACATTGCTTGCAGTATAGCAACCACCCATGGAGTTTGACTCCGATATTTTTTTTAAGAACTAGGACTCGGTCTGGTCAAAAGATCAATCCAGTATGATAATCAAATTGCGATAAGCTTGATTGACATTGAAGTCAATAGTCCAAAAGGAAAATATATTGAGATAGAGTATCACTATATTCAGGATATAGTGGAACAGAAAAAAGTGACAGTAACCTACATGCCTACGAGTGATATGTTAGTTGATTCTCTTACAAAGAAAATTCCAACTCGTATATTCATTAAACATGTTAGTTTGATGGAACTTAGGAATAATTGAGTCAGCGTGAAGATTCACGAGAAAATGAATTTTGATATAACATCTCCATATGATACTACACGGGCAGTGGGAGTGTTAAGTTTGCATTCACACTACATGGAAAGTGAGAATAGCGAAGATGCATGACTACATTAGTCAAGTGGGAGATGTTGGTGCATGACCAATATGGTCATGGCAGCCCATATCTGCGTGATCAACGGGATGTGTTTCCCGCATGTTGTCATGAGCTACCGGATGCGAGCCGGAGCGTGAGGTATGCACTACCGAATGCCCCGCAGACAGCTCACGAGCGTTGGACGAAAACCAATAGAAAACAACTCATGTGTGTCATTAATGCACATGAGAAACGACACGATTCAAACATGCGATTGGGGTATAATTGCAGCGACGTGATCCACGACATTCGGTCGGGAACACAGCTGGACAAAAGGCGTGACAAAGGCGGACTCTGGTGGTGAAACCAGTAACTATAAATGGAGCTCTGAATCGAAGCTCTACGACCACCGATTGGGAGCTCCGAACTTTCTAATATTATTTTGCAAGTTTACTTCATACCCCTCCACTTTATTCACACTTTTTTCTTTTGCCTTTTCTTCTATTTTTTATGATCACATCAAAAGCTAATGGTGTCACTACCTTCAATTCTTGTAGACACATTTGCCCTTTTTTTATTTGACCAGTTTTTCTCCTCTTTTTCATTTTTTTTCTTTCTATCTCTTTTGTTCTCTCTCCAACTTGTGCTCTCCCCGATGAATGACTGTTTCTAATTATTTTAATTTATTTTACTCTCTCTCTCTCTCTCTCTCTCTCTCTATATATATATATATATATATAGGTAGATAGATAGATATATATACCCTCAATTTTAGTTTGTACTCCACATATTTTAAAATTATATTAAAGATATATATTTTTCGTTTAATAAAGTTTGAAATATTTTCACTATTCCTATGTCAAATTTAAGTATGAAGGTAATAAGATAATATAATGTCAAATTGTTTGATGAAATTTTAAGTACAAAGACGTAAGTTTTGTTTAGTTTGATGAAAAGTTTAAATTTCATCCAAGCTCATAAATATAATTAAGTTGTTATAAATATTTTTTTCTATTCTATTTTCAAATTCTAGAACTGTTAATTAACTATGGAACACCCTCGTTCTTAGCATAAAATTGAATAATAGTATAAATATTTATTATTAATTAATGTTATCTATAAATAACTTATTATATATGTTCAGCTTATTCATGTACCCTTTGATATTAAAATATCGAAGCTAAGATAGATATTTATTGAGAGAAATTTTCATATTCTTTTATATCGTATTATTATTATTATTATTATTATTATTATTATTATTATTATTATTATTATTATTATTATTATTATTATTATTGTTGTTGTTGTTGTTGTTGTGATAGTAAAGAATATGTATTTCAAATTTCTTAAGCTATATAATAAATATATTAAAATCTTAGTATTCAACAAAAAGGGTAACAATAACTTTTGGCAAATAATAATTCTTAGTTTGAATAAAAGAAATACATGACATGATGAAAAATAAATTATTAAAAATGGATGATCTAGTTGCATGAAAAGGAGATGATTTCTTTAGCTGTCAGAGACAAAAGTAGATGTAGTCTCGTCTGCTCTGTTTGGTCTTTTTAATCATTTGATAAATACTTTTTAAAAAAAATAAAATTTACAGAATAAAATTTTATAAGTTACTCTCATTAACAGAATTTAAAATTTAGAGGTTAAACATTTATTTGTAATATATTTTTTCTCTCTTCTATATAAAAGTACTTTACTTAATATTTAAGTATCGTATTCATACTATATTTTTAGTATTTACTTCTCTAATTTTTCATATGGACATGAATTGTTTTTGATATTTTTTTATTTTAAATTGATTATTTTTTATCATTATTTTATTGATGTAATAATATTTTATAATTAATGTTATTTTCAGAATGATAAATAAATTACTTATTATGTTATAGTAACTAAATCTTATGCATATAATATTATTATTTACATGTCACTGATTATTTATATCATCTTATAGTTATCTATTAGTATAATCATTATATTTACTAAACACTTTTATTAAATTTAATAATAAAATATCTACCATTATCTGCTAATGTTTACTCATCATTCATTATTCATTTAATATCGAACTACTATATGCTATCCCGTTTCAATATCGCCAAACAGAGCCTCAGAAAATAAATAACAAAGAAAGACTAAAGATTATTCTTATTCTTATGTCAAAGACAAGTTTGTAAATAAACAATTCAAATATTATATTTGTTACTCTATTTCTTTATATATATATATATATATAAAGTTATTATCACATATATATAATAATAATTAATATTAGACAGAAAATATTAATAATATTAACATAACTATATATCTAAAATAAGGTAAAAAAAACAAATAAAATTAAATATAAAATAACATCAATAGCATTTATGTGATGATAAGTCAATATCAACTTTAATAAGGCAATTAATTAATGGTTGAAATTACTTTTTATTATATGGTATAAACGATATTAGGAGTGAATTAACTACAAATTAATAAATACAAAAAAAAAGAAAATCACTTTTTCTCCCGCTAATTGAATAAACGTATAAATACTTTTTTTTCATAAAATGATGGAATACTATTAAAGATGCATGCACATATTTATTCGTCTTCAACATAATTGAGGCAATTTATTTAATTTATCTTCCTTAATCAATAATTTTACACGTAAAAAAAGTTTGCAGACCATTCCATCTCCCAAATGATATAAAAATAACATTTAATTTATTTAAAATGAATTCTATGATTTTTTTGTTAACTATTATAATTTATATCATTTTCCATAATTCAAATTTGTCTCACCAATATTTGTTGGGGTTTGTCCCTAATTGGTTGTAAACTTTTCACTTATGATGTTGCAATATTTGGCTTTTGTGACTCTTAAGAAAAGAAATACCTATCAAATTGTCATGCGATATCAAATAGAAAAGTGATTGAGTTACGCAATATATAAAAAATCTTATTTTCTAAATGGCATGTGTATGCTTTATTAAAATGTTAAATCTTGAGGTCTCATCTTTTTTGCCCTCCCCTCCTTAGTCTCCTTTATCTTCTCATCTAGACTCCATTTATTTTGTCAAAGTGTTTTCTCAAAAAATGGTTTCATCACTTTTTAATAGTTAACTTAATATTTGTTAACTCAGAAGGGTAACCAGAAGGGTAACCAACAAGAAAATGAATTCCGACCTGAAAAAAAATGAATGGTCATTTTTTTAAAAGTTATTTACTCGTTCAAAATGATAATTTATTGTTCTCTCGTAAACCCATCATCTAAGACATTTTTTTCACATCTTCAAGATATATATCAAATACATGAAAACAAATTATTTTTCTTATATTCTTTTTTTAAAAAGGAATATTTTCTTTAGTAGTTTACTGTCATCAAAATAAATGGATCCTAATTAGGTTCATTTAAATCTTCTCGTGTTCTCTCTCAAATATTTCTTCGTAACTTGAATATATAGAGGAAGATACAATATGTTCATGAAACTTGCATGTATTAAATAATAATAGAACTAATTTGATGTTTATAAAAGTTAGAGTTAATCATAGAAGTCTACCAAACAGGAGTGCGAATTTATTTGTATAGTTATTCATATTAATTATAGTTAAATAAAATATAAAATTATTTTTTAAAAAATAAAAGATAATAAAAAATAGTGAAATGAGTAACGTAAGCATAAAAGAAAAAAATTAAAAAAATAAAATAATAGAGATCGAACGAGGATTTTTTAAAAATCTTATATTAAAGTATTTTCATCTAGCTAATGAATAACCTACTATTATAAAAATTTAACCAAATGCCAGTGCACCCTTTAGATCCCATTGAACCCTTGCTACTAAACCAATGGTACATGAGAATACGTGCCAAATTGAGGTTTTTCGCAAAATAGGTATTTGATGTCATGATTTACATAATTGAAATGTTGATTTATCATATTAATGTCTTGTACAAAAAATATATTAATTAGCGTAGTCTCATTTAATTAGTTCTTCTAAACGTATATTAGATAAGAAGAATAATCTTCAATTGTTAATGATATTCTATTTCTTGTTGCAAATACTATAACATTTAATGTCTTCATTATACCATTAAAACATAGATATGTCTACGTAATATTAAACTAAATAAGATTTACATATTTTTTAGTACCCGCTCGAGCCCCCGATGTTCAGGACTACTAGCATCTGACTAATCCGGAGTCGAGCAGAAATAGTATCCTTCTGACCAAATTGGTGACTCTAGGGGCTCGAACACGGGGCTACTAACTCCCGGTCCTCCAACTCGGGGCACACTCCACTCAACCAAGTGTGTCAACCGAACTTGATTAAATAAGATTTACATTAACGATGGCATTATGGAGTTTAATGCTTTCGTGATAGCATTAAAACAAATTAAACGGAGGGTTACACAACAAAAGATCAAATTAATTCGAATAAGAAATTAATAATTAAAAGTTAAAACAAAAATATATGTACATTAATATTATTAATAATGTGGTTTTCATTTAATTATTTTTTCCAAAAATATATTAGATATGAAGATTAATCTTCAACTGTTAACTAAAAAAAGATAGAAGATTGAAATGATTCTCTATTTTCTGTTGAAAAACATTATTTATGTATTTATTTATTTATATTATTTTTTGCGACATTAATTATGACATTGTGGTGTTTATTGCCTTTATGATACCACTAAAACGAATTAATGGATGGTTACAAAGAGGCGAGCCAAGATCTTAATTCATGATTATAAAAGTATTCATCATTTATATAATTTATTCATATTAGTTAAGTTAATATAAAATATGATAAAAAGTGAAAAAGATAAAAGCATGAAATGTGTAGTTAATCGAAACAAGGACTCTCAATCCTTAACTCATTAGATCTACTACTAAATAATTTAATTATCTTTAAGGGTGTCAGTGTGCCACTACAGTACTGCACCTCAATGGCTTCGCTCTTGCTTATATATTAAATTAAATTAAATGAAAAGTTAAATAATTCAAAATATACATAAAAAAGAAAAGATAAATGGAAGGGATGAATGAGAGAGTTTCAGATTTTAATTACAAAAATAATAGATTAATCAATTTCATCAAATGATTCATATTTAATATGAGAAAATGCTTATGAAAAATGAACATTTATATATTCTAATGAGAAAAAAATTAAAAAAATAGATATTTGCCAATCATTTCAAAATAAGATCATACTACAATAAATAAGTTGAATGCAAAATTATCTTGGTGAATTTAATTGGAGTTTTCTTGGTATTGAATTTTATGGGAAGGAAAAGCTAATTATAAATCAGAAGGGTAAAAAAGTCCAAAAAAAACATGAAAGGGGGTGGAAAGGCATCCTTTCGACCATAACATGCCTTAGATCAACACAACTTGCTGCTATTCTGGCACGCAAAGGGAACAGTAGAGAGCAGAAGGCCAAAGGAAGACACCATGGCCATGGACAGAGCCACTTCTCAAGCTCTGGTGCTATTGGCTTTCCTGATACCACTGTGTTCCAACGTTCTTGTACAAGGCCAGCTTCCCATCCCTGCGAAGATTGATGGGTTCGTCTACAAGCAGGCCTCCGTCTGGGGGCACTCCGTGATCGTGGAAGCCTTCTTTGATCCCCTGTGTCCGGATAGCAGGGACTCATGGCCTCCTCTGAAGAAGGCGTTGGAGCATTACTCGCCTCGCGTGTCGCTCGTCGTCCACCCTTTCCCGCTGTCGTAAGTGTTCCTGCTCTTTCTTGTATCCTGTGATCAGTTCAAGGCGCTCTGCCTGCTGTGTTTTCTTTTTGACAGCCTTGTATTTTCGGTTTCCTCTATTTGCTTGATGGTCTTTTATGTGATTTTTTTTCTTTAGATACAAAGAAGAAAAAAAAAACAGGCTTTGTTCAGATTCATTAAGCAACTTTTTTTTGCCAAAAATAACTTTTGGGGTACATACCAAATCCTCTGTTTGTATGCACCTTTACTTGTTTTGATTGATCTTCACATGCATATAAACAGCTCCTGTGCTCCCAGGACTCGATCTGTATACTCAACCTTTGAATTATATCATGCTAAGATCTTAAATACGTCATTTTCTATCGAAAAAAACATAAGCTGATAAGAAGAAGTCCTCTAATGGATTCTTGTATTTTGCTTCAGTAGTAATAAAGACTTTTGTAAGGTATATATGATCTCCTGTCTCAACAACACACAAAAACTACTGTTTTGTATGCATGCCCAGGGATGCAAATTTATCACACTTGGTGGAGATGGATCTACACAATCAGTACTATGCTTTCTTGTTTAGATTAGTACTTGTTCTTGCTGATGCATACAAGCTCCTCTATGTTTGTTCGGAAGATTTGAAGCAGATCTTCTGTATCATATTTTTAACAAAGAACTTTCTCCTATTAATTATGTTAACTTTGATTGTAACTTGCAGTTACCACAGCAATTCTTTTGTTGCTTGTCGTGCACTTCATATTGCCAATAAACTCAACTCATCTTCCACATATCCTTTGCTGGAGCTTTTCTTCAAGCATCAGGTAACATTTTTTTAGTTTAATGATGAACTATATCTTAAAGGCAATTCACTGATTCGGTGTCTCTTTTACATACTTTTCATTTGTTAACATAACTTGGAAGACTGCTCATAAATTAGAACGTTGATCTCTTAAACAAATTTCTTCAGGGAGTAGATACCTTCTTTTCTGAACTTCTTCTTGTTGTCAATACTCGTGTTTGTACTGAAATTCTAAATATCCATATTGCCAATAAAACATCACCGAAGTTTGTTTTCTGAGTGGTGTCAGTGAAGGTAGTAAAAAGGATGTGATTCATTATTCTGCATTTGTCTTTCCGTTATGAGTGTCTTGGCAATCATGCAGGAATGTTATTTATTGATGAGCTTGATTTGTTGGTAATATATCTTTGAATGGTTGAAGTCATTCCTATATTTTATCACGGAGGGAGTGGATGTTAAGTTTCTTGTTCAGTCAGTTCAGATTAAAGACTTAAAAGTATGAATCTCAAACGAGCTGACACATGTCTATGCCAGAAACTGGGCAATCTTTGGCATTTTGTCTTTGGCTTCTCAGTGGTGCATTAATCTCTCCATTAAGATATATCTAATTCGTTGTGCCAGGAAGTTTATTTAGGTGTTCAAACCTCTCAAACATTTTCCAGTGCTTCAGGCTAATCTATCATTGTACTCTTACATCTAGCAAAAGAATTTCAAATTGGAACATGATAGAACATTTAAACTATTTAAAGTATACCTCTTTCTTATATTGTGTATGTTCTCTTGTATCATGAGAATTAATAACTCCAACTGCACATCTAACAGAAATGCATGTATCCAGAACTGTGCTGAACATGTGTCTGCAAAATTTTCAAAAAGTATTCCTGCACTACTTATTTTCTGATATAATTGCATCACATCCATTGCAACTGATCGTTTTTATTCCTTTCGCATTACAATTCGCTCTTTGTTTTCTTTCTCATTGTTGAGTCGTGAGTGTTTATTTCCATTTGCATTTCTTAATTGAAGTTTGTATGAAATTGTAGAGGAATGTTTGCTAACCATGATGAAACAAGCAGGAAAAGTATTATAATCGACCAACTTATCACAAGTCTAAGGCTTCCATAACTCATGGCATATCTAAACTTGCAATGAAAGCCATAGGTAAGAATTCATTGCCTGCGATTGTCTCCGGCTATAATAGTTCAGACACAGATGCTGCTACAAGAATTTCATTTAAGGTAAGATCAGTTGAAGAACTCTTGTAATCTGTCGCCAAGTTATTGTGTTTAATCCCGCTATTGTTTATTTCATTGCAGTATGCCTGTTCCAGAGCTGTGACGGGCACTCCTTCCTTCTTTGTCAATGGAATGCCACTCTTTGATTCTAACATGGATTACAAGAAATGGATAAGCATTATTGACCCACTTCTTCCTAAGAAGCTTTAAAGTTGTCTACATATAAAGGAGAATGATCTCTCATGGCTGTACTCTAAATATACTTATTACCAGTGCTCAATGAGGCATATAAAAAGAAACCTTTGTATGTCTTGACCTTCTTCAGAAATTTCATTTTTCCATGGAAGATAATTGTACAAAATTTTGGGTAACAGTTGTGGTCATTCAGAAGAAGTACAAAGCAACAAAATAACTATTCAGGATTTTGTTTCATGTACTTTTCATAAACTGGCTTTGAGTTAAAAGCATGATATTAATGTAGTTTTGATCTGAAATGAGTCCTGAAGGATATATGATAAAATGATGAGTTGAAAGGAACAGAGTGAAGAAAGAGAATTGAGCAGATGTTCTTATTTATTTATGTATGACAAATGCAATTTGGTTTGTAGGGTTGCAGGATGATCCTCATAGAAACTCCAAAGTTTCATTTTTAATGATTTAAATAAATATTTTATTAATGACTATATAATTATGATTTGATTTGAAATTATTAAGATTTAAGTAATAAATGATAATTTGGTTAGCTAATAATTGTTCGATTAATGGAGATAGATGACTATTAAGTTCAACTAATGAACTTAACAAAATTTATTTGATCAAATATACCAGTAAAAATAACTGTAATTAAAAGAATGATATGAAAGGGAAATTGTATTATTTGTACGATTTATATTGTTTTATGCATTTGTGATAATTGTTAATTATAAATTATGTCATTTATTAAAAGTAGATTCCTTTTTAAAATAAGTTCAATTTAAGTAGTATCTTATAATTAAAAATTATGTTAAAATAATAAAATAGAAGTATTCATGCTAACATGATTAAGTGGGTAACAAAAAATGTACAATTGAGAACATGGGAGAGAAGAAAGCTAAAAGATAGTAAGAGAGCGTTTGACGCATTTCAACTTTTATTAATTGATAATCTAGATAATCAATAAAATAGATTATCACTTTATAAATTATCGATAATATTGTATTATATTGTTTGGTAAGTACTAGTAATATAAATTATTTAAATAAAAAATTTATTAAAATACTCTAAAAGATATTGAACTTTAATCATATATTATTTTATATAAACAAAAAGGTAAAGTTAAAAAATTGAGTTTGGACAAAATATACGAAGTTTAAAGTCTATAAAATAATTTTAAGAAATCAAGAAGATATTAAATAATAATATATTTTAATAAAATATGAATATTTTAGAACTTCAATTGAATGGATAAATTTATCAAAATGCATATCATCCTACTTATAATCTGAAAAGACATCTCTAAGGAACGTTTAGCGCATTTTCGCTTTTATTAATCGGTAATCTAGATAACCAATAAAATAGATTACCACTTTGTAAATTATCGATAATATCATATTATAGTGTTTGGTAAGTACTAGTAACATAAATTCGAATTTAAATTATTAAATAAAAAATACAAAAATACTCTCAAAAAATATTAAACTTTAATAATATATTATTTTATATATGAAGTTAAAAAATTGAGTTCGAAAAATTGAATAAATTTATCAAAATACATGTCATTCTACTAATAATCTGGAAAGACACTTTTAATGAGTGCTATCTTGATTATTAGTAAGGTGATAATTTAGATTACTAAAGAAGTAAAAATCATTGGTAATGTGTTGCAGCCAAACGCGATAACGTGGGTGTCCTGAGAATTTTAATTTAAATAACTGATAATCCAGATAAATTATATTATACTAAATAATTTCTAATAGAAGTAAGGTGATAATTTAGATTATTAAAAAAAATAAAAAACATCGATAATATATTAAAATAAATATGAAATTTTAATTTAAATAATTATTAATATAAATAGATTACCACGTATCAAATGAGCCCAACAGTTAAATACTTGGAAATTGAAAAATATATCTATCCATCACCGACGAGTTCTGTTAATTAAATTGGACGAATCAGATCTCCCTTTTTTACCTCTTTTTCCATCGTCTTGTTCTTCTCATCCTTATATGCTTCTCCTACCCATCACCACTCGCCATTTCCTCCTCCTCCTCCGCCGCCGCCGCCGCCGCCGCCAGTGATGGTGATTTCCCCTACCAAGGGCATCGCCATCCCCGCCCTCCTCCTCCTTACGGCGGCCGGCGCTGCCCTCCTCCTCTTCTTCCTCCTCCCATCGTTGGCCCCCTCCCCTTCCTCCATCTCTTGCCCCGCCACCCCGCCTACCACCAACAACGCGGCGGCCGTCGCCCAGATCTCTCCGACTTCCGACGATGTCTCCTGGCTCAGGTCCCAGCTCGCCCAGAACTCCATCCAGGAGCCCCCTTCGTCCCCCGAGGCCTGGCACGCCCTCCGCAAGGGCATCAATCCTCGCACTCGCGCGCATCAGCTCGAGGATCTCCAGCGGTAAGTCCCGTTGCGCTCCCATTTTCGATCCAATTTTAGATCTTTAGTTCGATTCCTTCGTAAATATCCGATTCTGATGAGTTCTGTCGGTCCAAGTTCCAATATTTTGTCCGAATTTACATCTGCTACACAGTAAATCTTATTGCTATAAAGTACCCATTCAAAAGTCCAATGTTTATAGGTTGTGTTAGTCCACATTCCAGTTGGTGGCCCAAATCACACTCAATATGTTAATGTTGATGAGTTCTTGTTCAGATTCAATGGTATTTCCCACTATGACGGCGACGATGCAGGGAACCACACAGCACTTCCCTGCCCTGGGGAGCTCCTAGTGGAGGAGCACCATAGCAATTATGGTGAGCCATGGGCTGGTGGTCGAGATGTCTTTGAGTTCCTTGCCACTGCTGTTGATCTCACTCCTGCAGACCAGGTGCTTGAGATAGGGTGTGGCACGCTTCGTGTCGGTCTCCACTTTATACGATACCTGGACACTGCTAGGTTCCACTGTTTAGAGAGGGACGAGCTTTCTCTCATGGCTGCATTGCGGTATGAGCTTCCCGCACAAGGTCTGTTGTATAAGCGACCTCTCATTCTCAGAGGCGAGGACATGGACTTCAGTCGATTCGGATCTGAGTCTTCATATGATCTCATTTATGCAAGTGCAGTGTTCCTCCATATGCCCGACACACTAGTCTGGACGGGACTGGAGAGGTTGTCAAGGTTGTTAAAGCCACGGAAAGGTCGGATTTTTGTATCTCACAACATCAAGTTTTGTTCTAGATTGGGTGGTGAGGAGTGCACAAAGAGGCTTACAAAACTAGGGTTAGAATATGCTAGCAAGCATACACATGATAGCTTATTGTTTAACCACTATGAGATATGGTTCGAGTTCAGAAGACCAAAGCCTTAGAGTACATGTCTCCTTGTGCCCGTGAATTGTAGTCCTGGCAAGATGTGCATTTATCTCAATCAGAACAGTTGAGTAGTGTAATTAGAGAGGTCCAATGGATTGACTCTGCTGTTCTTCATCTCTGCTGGTTGTCATGGTTCAGGCTGGAATGATTCTATATTGGCCTATTCTGTGTCATGGAATCAAAATTCTTCATTTTCAAAATTTTCTCAATCCTGAAGCAGGGCATAAAGTGGGTTTAGCTTTGCTATCATTTGGTGAGCATCCACATTTGTTACAGTTAATAGTTAGTATGGCAATTGCCTGCTCGTTTGAGCTAAGCTAGTTATGCAAATTAAATTGTACTTTATGAAGCTAATTCTTCTAACATTAAAATTGTTGTTTATAGAGTATCACCCAAAAGAAAATTCTGTTTAGAGTTGACAACAACGGCTCAAACTGTCAATTTTACCATTCTCTATGACAATTTTCTCGCTTGATTATCTTTGTGCTTCAGTCTGCCTGATTATAGTTCCTATATTAAAATGATTGGAGTTTCTCTCTATGGAATTTCAAAGGATACATCGAATATTATGTTATTATGTTCAACCTACCTAAACGGTTAACCTCCAGTTGGTTCTGCCTGATTTTACTTGTTGACATTTTCGTATTTTGGATCCACTGCATTTTTTTGGTTTGAAAGTGTGTTTTGTCTGTTAAACATTACCTTTCTATCTGTCTATGTGCTATAATAAATCAATTGTGATGTTGGGAATGATTCATCCCTCTCGTAGACCAAGAGATACTGAATTTAATTAGTCTTTCATTTCTTTGTAACAGGCTCATGAGCCTCGCCTTGTATAATTGTTATACTCTTCTTGAGAGGTTTTTTGCCTGTCATATTGTTGGCATTCAAGGAAACATTCTTCAAGAGACGATCGAGTCCATGCTAAATAATCATCTTCATCTCACATGTTCATGCTCTCTGGGTATAAGCTTGCTTTACTTTGTATAACAATTGCTTTTTTTAATCTTGTAATCAAACAAAAAGGGCTAATAGATAGAGTGTACTCTGCAATTCTTGTAGCCTAATCACGTAGCTTGGAGAATTTGGAATTCTCCGATAAGTTTTCTTGAGAAGAGGAAGAAATTGAGAGCAAATACAAAGAAAAAGAATAAAAAAAAACATGAGTTTTACGATTTCATTTGAAGAGCCTGCATAATGGAATTACTCATGTCATGAATTTATGATGTCATATCAATTGGAAATTATGATATGTACTTATCAGACCAAGATTATAAATTTTACATATACACAAAGATTAAGGAATTGAGACTACAAGGTTGAAGTAATAAGATTTCTAGGAAGAGAAACACACAAGCAAAGCGAACTTTGACACTTTAACTTTGCAAATAAGGAGAATCAAAGAAAATTCAATGGACCTTGCTCTTTGGTGCTCAATGCTCAGAACAGCTTAAGCATCAGAAAATTCCATTGGTTTCAAAAGAAGGAACTTGTGATGATCGAATTTGAAAAAATAATCATCATGGCCTGAAATGACAAGAATTATATGATCTGATTCTTCAATTTACTTCATATTGATATTGTGTAAGAAATACTGGAATGCCATCAATAAGACTTGAAAATTTCAAATTATTGATAATTTTTCTTTTCCTGAAACTAAATTTGTATTTGGATGCTTGTCTCTAAGACCCTAACCAACACTTGCACCAGAGTTCAGTTTTGAGAGATGAATCAGGTGATTCAAAGGGAGTGATACTCCTTTTGACAGATGAATCAAGAGATTCAAAGGGAGTGTACTCCGAATAACCTTTCTTTCGGTTACACTTAATAATCTGATCACACAGAGATTAAAGAAACATTACATCATTTTATTATTCAATAACAATTCTTTCAGCAAACAGTTTCCATATTAAACAAACATCTCACATCATGAGTCTTAAGTATTGTACCGTCAATTCAATTAGGTAATATGCTGGAAAAAGTAACTGCTATTTTTTTTAATTCAGTGTAATAGCTCAGGCCTTTTCATTGTTGATTCTTTCTCTACGTTTTCGTCAACAAATACTTACCATGTGTTAATCATATACAAGGAAATGAAAGAATTGGTTACAGATAAATGAATGAACAAGGCACAATCAAGTACAAAAGTCTAGAATTTTTTAACCTATTTTCCTCAAATACATTATTCAATTACCTAAAGAGTTAATTGGAGATTATAAATGATGATTAAAGATCAAATCTTCAACTTCCCTTGAGTTCTTTCTCTTGTTGCCTACGAGAAAAATGATCAAAATGTACTTCCCAATATTAAGTCTAACATTATGCATTTTGTTGGGAATATATAGTGCGAGGGATCGACCAAGAATCAAAACAACGAATAAAACGAGAAAGAAAGATTGACACACAGATTTTTAACGTGGTAAAACTCTCTTGATCAATGTGAACAAGAGGGAAACATCCACGGGCAAAGGAGGCCGCCACCAAAGAGTTTTCACTATTTCAGAAGAAGAGAGTACATCATAAAACTCTAACCCATATTTATAAGGGTCCATACCGCGCGGGGCTTCGCCCCCCGCACCCCCATGGGAATCAGTGTCGGG
>LTAE01001619.1:33438-52785 GCA_001647135.1 Pontederia paniculata | reverse complement strand
TAAGTAGTTACATGTTTGGATAAAAGTGCTGATAATATTAATAAGTAGTTATAATATTTGTTAAAATAAATATTGACTAATATACCTTAAAGTTATATGATAACAATATTAAAAGATATGGATAAAAGAGTAATATAGTTGGTTAAAATTAATAAGTCAACAACTTTAAAAATAAGCAGAGAGGACCCTGCTTATTTTTTTCAACTTATAAGTAATTATCTAACAACTTATAAGTAAATATTTTTAGTTATCAAACATGGAGATATTCTAAAAATTATTTATAAGTAATTTTAACCTACTTATAAGCTTAACCAAACATGTCCTAAGTAGATCGAGTAGATGAGAAAAGTAGTTTGACTTTTAAAAACCGAAAAAAATTCTTGCCGACCGAAAAAAAGACCCCATCGAAAGGAAAGAATCTTCAACACAACGAGTGCAGAATCGATGACAATGTGATGAATGCATTAACATTTGTTATGTCCTCTTTATGTATTTTTAATCAATTATCAATCTCCCACGTATATTCCTTTATTATACTAATATTTAGAGTAATGCATACATATCGGAACATATCATTGCCTTTTATTTTTAAAAGAAAATTGAAAGAAAAATGACATTTTTTGGTAGTGATTGCTCCATATGGAGGAGGCCTCGCAATATATAGCACATGATGCGACTTGACGTCAATTATGTTCACTCCCATCAGTCAAATCTAGAAAAGTATAACAAGTCGTGATCTTATTGCTAATTGAGCTGGGTGCAAGTTCTAAAATAGTGGATGGACGATTCATGAAATTTAGATGCGCAATGTTATTCTTCGCCATACAGTTGAATGGCTACGATCTTCATTATTCGTATTCGTGTGATTCGGTCAATTAATTGCACTCCAAATCATATGGATGATAGGATTTGCTTACTATATGAGTGGTATATGACTTACCACGAAGGAACTTTAAAATGTTTTTTTTATTATTCTGTTATCTGTTATGAGAAATAAAAGAAAAAGATTTTTCTTCTTGTGCTTCTCTAAAAAACAACATATATATTAAATGAACGGCTCAAATTTATTAAAAGTTTAAATCATATTTATATTTAAATTTATATTTTTAATACTCTTATTTTTTTAGCTAGTGTAAAAAGAAATTAACCAAGCCTATCAAGTGAATTACTTAATTCTAATATGTTGCCATATTAAATTCAATAAGTTTCTTTTTCCACCAATATTTGGCGTATGTACAGGTTTTAAATTCTTCTATTTTAGTACATGGGCAACAGGGGGACTGAGTTTGTGAGGGTCAACACCATGATTCATGTACTCGTAAACAATTCCTAATGTTATTTGCCTTAACTTTATAGGGGATTTGGTGAGGAAGAAACGATGCACATTTTCGCTCTTGCCAAGCAACCGCGGCCGTCATTTGGAATAGGGTACTGGCTAGCTATTATGAGTTGAGTCAGACCCAGATTTCTGAGGGGACTTCCCCAACGACCCGCCCTCTGGATCGTTGGGAGCCCCCACCTACATCTTGGTTCAAATTGAACTCGGATGGTTCATTTGTGAATGAAAATGAGACGGGAGGTGCATGCTACATTATTAGAACTAACAACTCTTTCATATGTGCATGAGCTAACCGGAGACAGTTCAATTCTATTCTAGAAGCGGAGGCGTGGAGTATACGGCTCGGCCTAAGTCGCTACCGACAACTAGGAATAAGCGAGCTTATTGTCGAATTAGACTTTTCCTCTATGGTAGACATCATCAATAGAACACACCCCTGTCCATGGCGGTTGAAAAGTATCATAGCGATATTTGGATGTTCATCGCTGATTTTGAACTTGTTTTATGTAAATATATTAGACGTAGTGTCAATATGGTTGCTAATTACCTTGCTTCTTTTGGTCGTAAATCGCATAGCGATTCTTTTTGGGAGGAAAACCCTCCTCCAGGTATCCTCGGACTTCTGTATTCAGACTCTTTAAGTACTCCTTCTAATTAATGCATTTTCTTTAAAAAAAATCAATAAGTTACAATAATATCAAAATTTTAAATCACTACAAAAGTGTTGTTTTTATATTTATATTTTTAATATAATAGTGTATGATTATTTGGGAAAAATATCAAATTATACATTTCGCAAAGCAGCAAAAAATGTTGGTATGGAATATTTAGACTTTAGTAGAGAACTATTCTAAAGTAGTCTTTTACCACGACATAAAAGAAGTTCTTGATATATATCATGTGTCAGAATACTCATTTAGAGATGTTTATGTCCCTACTTCTTTTAGCTTGACTGTGACCAATGGACTTGTCCGTGTTATAGACATATCATGTGGAAGTAATAACTTTAAGATATAATTTCATTAATAAGTTCAGCCAATTAGATTCTTCTACTACATGGTTAAATACAGAAAAGAAACCACTAACAAGAGTTTAGTAAGCTTTATTGCAAAACTAATATGATACGAGCTAGACTCCTATAATGTATAAGCCACCATATCGAATGTCAACATTGCATGCATGCGCTACCATCATTTAATTAGATTTCTGATTAGTTATAGAATCAAAAGTAGGGAAGATAATTCTCTCATGAGAGATAATTGCCAATATGTAATGACAATGATCTATAGGGTAAAACATATATGAAGATAATATAAGAAAATATTTCATTTTAATGAACCACCATTATAAACAATAACTTTACTTTTTCCTTTACTTTTACCTTCCCTTTTTCCAGTGTTAATAGTGCAGTCATAGCAAGAACATCAATCGCACCATAGGATGCACATTAGTCGCAGTTTTTAGTATATTTATGACCATTTTGTTCATTACTTTTTATAGTATTAGAACGAAAAGATCCATTAGATAATGAACTATTTCTTACAAGTCATCTCTGACGATGAATCAACAATTCGAAGTGCTTTACAAAGTGGTGACGAAACGTATAACTTGTACAAATCTTTCTATTTTCCAATTTGATCTGATCCATTCGTTCTTAGAGCTATTCTCCCGATTGTATTTCTCCCGAAGTGAAAGAAAAAAATAGGAAATCTTTCATATCATTTTTTTTAGGTCATCAGTTCCTAGAACATCAGTTACGTACACCATAATGATTCATGATATACAATATATAGTGTGTTCAAGCCCAGTCTATACTTAACTTATGATCTCTTTGTTCATTTCTATTTATCTTATTTTAAATTTTTAATCATTAAATAGAATATTCAAGTTGTCTCAACACCAATATGGCTAACTAGACTATAGCATGTGCATCAGTAGCATCGATTGTTCTCGAAAGAACATATGAGAAGTTTGATTTGCTACAATAGGTTTTACATGTAACATCAACTACTGTAATATATTTTTCCAAGTGGCTTAAGATAGTTGGAATTGGAAATCTAACTACAGCAATTAAAATCACTTTTCCATGTTCCTGTAGACATTTGAAACCCGGAATACACGGCCAAAAGTTGACTCAAGGTTTAAAAAATATTTTTTTTTAAACATCCTGAAAATTGATTTTAAAATATAATATTATTAAACCTAGAAATTCAAAAAATAAAATAGAAATCAAATAATAAGACAAATAAATCTTTTTTTAAACATAATCAGACTAATAAAGTAATAAAAACTAATAATATTAAAAATAAATTTGAAATGTCATATGAACTTTTAAAATGAGATTAAAATACAATATAATAATTTAAGTTGAAATTAAATTAATCTAAAATATTAAGATAATAGAATATTTAATTATACAAAAAAAAATTAATACATCATAAACTATTTAATTTTAATAATATTTTTTTTAAATAACTATTTACATCAAATTTTAAATTTCAACCAAATTACATCTATCCAAATAATTGAATTTACTTTCTAGAATTCATTTACATATATCCAAACAATGAAAACGTAAATTCTGTAGATACAAATCACTCCAAAATTTTCGTTTACAACCATTTACATTCCAAAAAATCAATTACGTCAAACCAAACTAGCCCGTAGTTGCTTCCGAAGAACCACAACTAGTCCCTCAAGGAACTTAATCATCTCATCTCGCAAATACAATAGGAATAAACCCCTCATTCCGCTGAAGCTCACCTCTTCATACATAAATTCAATCGCAAGCATTAACGATCCTATTATCAATTGGATAGATCCTTCACATTTAGATTATATCCAAGAAGCTATATATCATTATATTTACTTAGAAAAAATATTCAATAGGATCGAATCATCATTACAATAAGATCAATAATCTTATTATTATTTAACAGATAGAACATGATCTGCCTCGAATATCGACGCAGTTCGTGTTAGGATATGATTTCTATGACCATGTTCATATTGTGAATAATAAAGGGAAGCACGGTCCTCATCTTGTTGTCAGAGCCCTTTTGCACGCTACTTAAACATACACATCCATTTTCTAAGTGAAACATTCCGCGTCTGATTATTATTATTAGTAGCATATTTAAAATAATAATATGAATTATTATTATTATTATTATTATTATTATTATTATTATTATTATTATTATTATTATTATTATTATTATTATTATTATTATTATTATTAAAACTCCATGTCGATCAACAAATTCTCTATAGTTATTATTATTCATTAGGTGGAATCGTACCACTCTTGTTATTTTTGTAAATTATAACTGGATTTATATTTCAGTAACCAACATATATATGGTGGTTTCGGTTTCAAATATATCGTAAACTAACTCATGAATAAAGCTGCAAATTTGTTAAGCATATTTGATAAAAGAAAAGAAGAGCGAGTATTGTTTTGGTGCTGCTTGGTTAGAGGTACGAAAGAGAAAGATCAAGTCAATATATGTATTCATTTTTAAAGATGTAAGTTGTTTCAACTTTTAGTTAGAATAATTTATCTTTCAAAATTTAATTATTCGTTAGAATAGTTTTCTTTTAAATATCAAAGTTGCTCTTTGGTAGAATAAAACGGAACAAAAATTCTATTCAAATTTCAAAGAGATCAATATTCCGTCGAATCACGTGAGCGTGCATTAACTGCCTGACTATATTGATAGACAATTAAATTAAGCCATCTTCTTTTACGTTGAAACTTTTTTTTTCTTATGGAAAAAGTAAGTTTGGTGGTAAATTTATATATTTATAGACAAAATTAAATGCAAAAAATATTGTTCAATAGTGTTGGAAAAAATAATTTAAATATTTTTTTCTCTAATTTGAGATAGCCACAATCTTTTTTAAGCCATCCTTTTAAATAACGGTTACACTGTATATTAAATGTACAAAAATATTTTTAAAAAAATGACAATGGTTTGGACCGCTCAAGTTGTTGGTCAAGTGATCTCATTCTTCAGAAGACGTTAAAGCTGGAAGCTGAGAAAGTTCACAAGCTTTAACATGGCAAGCATGCTGCTGCAACCTTTGCTCTTAGATCCTTCCTTAGAATCTTGCCAGATGGTGCCTTTGGAATGGTCTCAACAAAGAACACCTTGTGTATCCTCTTGTAGAACACAACCTGTTTCTTAATGAACTGCTTGATTTCTTCCTCACTGATCTGTGAACCACTTGATCGCACAACGAACGCCACGGGGATCTCCCCACAAAGTTTGTCACACATCCTGCAATTTCATCAAATAAGTAAATATTATATAAGTCTCAAACGTACTGCAGTTTAATTAATTGAATCATCACATGATCAGATAACTTATAAGAGTAAATAATCAAGTGAAAGATCGCTTACGGGACGACAGCAGCATCAGTTATGTCGGGATGTGCAATGAGCATGGCTTCGATCTCTGCAGGGGCGACTTGGTACCCTTTGTACTTTATGAGCTCCTTCAACCTGTCGACGATGAATATTTCGTCATCGTCGTCGACGTAGCCGATGTCACCGGTGTGTAGCCAGCCATCTTCGTCGATGGTCTTCGCCGTTGCCACAGGGTCGTTGAGGTAACCTGCGGGCCAATTTAATAGCTCAAAAGGTGAGTACGACTTGTCATGCAGCATTAATCTTGAACAAAGGCAGATGGAGACCGCTGGAGAGAAGAGAAGAGAGGACGAATAATATATTGCTTACCTTTCATAAGTTGCCTTCCCTTGACACAAATCTCTCCTGGTTGGTTACGTGGGAGAGACAGACCAGTTTCAGGGTCTACGACCTTGAGCTCGGCGTTCCTTACGACGGTGCCGCATGAGCCGGATTTTGCAGGCAAGGGATACTTGGCAAATGCTGGGCACAGAGACAGAACTGGTCCTGCTTCTGTCATGCCATAACCCTAAAAAAAAGAAGAGTTAGTAAACTTTCTGCACAAGAGGTCCGCCATTCGAGTATGTATATATGTAGTTGAAGTGTAATCTCCTTCGAATGTTGCACGTCTTTGTTATGTACATGCAAACCTATATGTATGAGCCTTATCGGTAATCTCTATGTCGGAGAACATGAATACTGTACATATAAATATATCGAGCTTGTTATATATATATACCTGACCAAGCGTTGCGTTGGGGAACTTCACCCTCAGGGTGTCCTGCAGCTCCTTCCCCATGGGCGCAGCCCCCGACATCACCATCCTCACCGATGACAGATCGTAGCGATCGATTGCCGAACTCTTTGACATCTCTACCACTATGGGCGGCACTACCGGCGCGAACGTGACCCTGTATCTCTCCACTGATTCCAGCATGGCCACCGCGTCGAACTTCCTCATGATCAGTATTGCAGCACCGCACCGGAGGCCGCACAGCAGCACCGTGTTAATGGAGTAAATGTGGAACATCGGGAGGACGGAGAGTATGACGTCCTCCGAGTTCAAGTACATGTTGGGATTGTCCCCGTCCACCTGCTGCGACACGCTCGTCACCAGCCCTTGGTGGGTCAACATCACACCCTTGGGCAACCCCGTCGTCCCGGACGAGTACGGCAGCGCCACCGTTTCTTCAGGGCACACGTCGACCGCCGGCATGTCCGCTTCGTCAGAGGACATGAGCTTAGAGAACGCAACGCAGCCGTCGGGAAGAGACTCGTCACATGTGCCATTGTCGACGATAATTATAGGTAAGCCGAGGCCAAGCACCTTGGGGAGCTGCTCGGACTCGGTGATGACGAATCGCGAGCCGGCCGCTTTCACCTGCTTGACGACCTCCGCGGGTGTGTGGAAAGGGTTCGCGGTGCTGGAGGCAGCGCCGAGGCGCGAAGCGGCGAAGAAGGTGATTGGGAAGGCCGTGCAGTTGGGGAGGAGGATTAGCAGGACGTCTCCGCGGCGTAGGCCGAGGCGGTGGAGCCCTGCGGCGACGCGGCGGGTGCAAAGCTCGACGTCGGCATAGGTGAGGGTGGATCCAGTGGCCTGATCGATGAGGCAGGGGCGGTCGGCGTGCGCCGATAGGTTCTGGAAGCAGTACTGGTGGAGGGTGAGGTTTCTGGGAATGGTGATGTTTGGCAGCTTGGACCTGAAGATGAACTCGTCGGCAGGAGCGAAGGAACCCATCTCTATGCTTGAAAGATTAGAGAAGAAAGAAGAGATGACAAGAGATGGAAGAGGAGAAAGCCGAAAGAGCACGTAGTTAATTAATTGGTGCAAGTTCTTTGCAGGGAGCTCTTCCTTGCCACACTGAAGGAACAGAGGGGAGATGGGTAGCATAAATATAGGGGTTGAGGGATGCATGGGTTGGTGGTTGATGGATGGGATACACTTGGGATTAGAATACTTTGATGGGGATAAGAATGGGAACAAGAGTTAAGATGGTTGGTGAAACTGCATGCATTCATGCATGCTTAAGGTCTTAATTCTGACCTGCGGGAAATAAATTAATTCAAGGCCACTCATTAAAAGCTGGAGGGATAAAGATTTAACGATCGATCCAGGAAACTTTATTAGTTAACTCTACCTAGTCAATGTTCAAGGCTTCTCTATATCTATTAGTATAATAGAAGCCAAATTAACTAGAAAAGAATGTAAGAGATACTTGTAAATATATATATATATATATATATATATAGATTAGCATTCTAATATTATATATATATATAATTTATTTCCATCTAATATATATAATCTATGGTTTACTCGTGGGACTTCTTTCGCTATTATACTGCTTTATTAATATATTATTTGGTGTTTGCATAGATATTATAATGTGCAAGACTGTGATCTTGATGTTTAAAAGTTTATTATGCACTGATTAGTTAAGGAGATTTTGAAGATAAATCTTTATTTTGGTTATAAAAGGATGAACATAGGTGTAGTAAAAAAATGAAAATAGTACTAGCGGAAATTAATCTCACGTGCACTTGCCTCATTTCCATCATTTTTTTATTAATTACCTCGCTGAATTAAGTAAGAGATCGAAGTTCTTTTTAAACAAATATTACACATTTTATGTATGTTTTCCTGACCTTTTAAGATGTATATATATAAGATCCCTCATAAAATAAAGTCCTAAATTAGACCAATGAAATTCTGTCTGCTAGAATCCTCAGTCGCGTCTTTAATCTCTTTCCCCACTATATATATATATATATATATGAGAATTGAAAAAAATATAAATTGTGTTAATCTATAAATAAGAGTCTAGTGAGTCTAAACATTCATGCAAGATCGACATACTTTATGTCAATGTAAATTATGGAATAATTTTCTAAACATAAAGCTTTATAATGTAAAAAAAATATTATTCCGCGTATATGCCTGTTGTTTGGTCATTATTTTCCTGTTCAATAATACGAGCGGAAGGTTGCAAGTTACAACGTGCCCATAATTCTCGCTCTTCCACCAAACAAAATGCGGTCAGCAGAGACAACAACCATGGGCACATGACTCGCTCTATGCCGGTCGCGCCCATCTGTTCACAAGGGACGTCGGATCATTTTCCAACGTCGTGGATTCGTCGTCCATGCTCCAAACCAAGTTGCCGTGTTGGACGCCACTCATTCATGAATCATAAGGTTAATTCATCCTTGTTTAAATGTGCTTTTGTTACATTATTATTATTATTATTATTATTATTATTATTATTATTATTATTATTATTATTATTATTATTATTATTATTATTATTATTATTATTATATTCGGCCATAAGCTTTCAACAACCTGATAGTTGATAATTGACCATATCCAGCAAACGACATGATGTCAAGTTTGTTAAGAATATTAAAGTATTAAATTTCGATAAAGGAAATCCATGCGACATCCAATTAATTGCGTGACAAATCTTTTGAACGCGGAATAATTTTGGTACCTAATTGATCAATTTGTATTTAAGCAAATTGTAACAACTAAAAAAACCCATCTCTCTCTCTCTGATGATCGATAATAATTTTTACTTGATTATTTTTAAATGAATTTTTCATGATTAATCTATAATCTGATCACGTGATATATTTTTTATGATAATTTATACTAATATATATGATATTTTCTTATTTAATTTTTAATTTGTTCACTTATTTGAATTCATAACTCACTAAAGTATATCTTCTTTGTAATTTAATTTTATATAATATTAATGATGAAGATGTGCACGACATAGGATACTCTTGATGATCACACCAGAATTACTTTCTTTTATTTATTTTTATATGACTTTTCATTATAATAATTAATAAGATGTGGAACTCTAACATTGTCATGCTAACATACTTTCGCATATGTTTATATATATTTATTTTTTATTCATTTTGATATTTTATCTTTTCGCAGTAATTGTATTTCATTTTTTAAAAGTCAAAGTTTATGATTATGTCAAGAAAGTATGTTCTCGTAGCATTTTCAAATGTGTATTTTGACACATGATAGAGTGTGTTTTTTGAAATGTTACATAAATAATTGTTTACATGTTAGAAATTTAGAATACTTTTCACATGAGATACTTCAAAGTTTCAACCGATTTGATTAACGAAATCGTACAGAACTTTTGAGCATGTGAAAAATGATATGATTATCAAGGTTGCAATTTTAATCGACCATCTTATAATTTTACTAAAAGTCAATATCTCAATTTCAATAAACTGATTAAACTCATGGAATCATAAAATTTAGATAGTAAAATTATAAATATCATAAGATCCTAGTTTTTTTCTTTTTTTTATCATACTTTTATTTTTAAAAATATAATTGTGATGAGAAGATATTATAATATATTTTTACACTTTATTTTATAAGAATATAAAAGTAAAAAATGTTAAAACAATTTAGAAAATACCAAAATATTATTAGATATATGTATCTTTTGAATATACACATACTTAAACACACACACACACACACACACACACACATATATATATATATATATATTCTTTAAAAAAAAATATACATTGTAGTCATAGTATATTACATTGTATCTATAGAATTTTGTTTTTAAGCATATTTTTTTAAATAAAAAAAATAATAAAATATCAAAAAAATATTAAGATATATTTAATAAATCATTGGATATATGCATAATTTAATGCATATATATTTTAAAAAGTCAATCTGTCAGGATCTCCATCTTAACTAAAAAAATGTTAAGCAATCGAGTTTAAGTGTCCATTATTTAACTGAAAATGTGTTGCGAAAGGTTCAAAGAGGTGACTCAAACTTCATGGCGTGCATAATCGCGTTCTCCATCGTATGTGGTCGAAAACTTTGAATTCCAGGTATCGGGTCAATTAGGCACAAACAGCTTTCCAAATTGGCCTGATTACCTTTCAGTTCATCCAACGACCAACCGACTGCATGCATGCGATGAGTTAAATAGCTTTGCCACATGTTTAATTTTTCCCCCTTACGAAAATTAACGTCTTTATATTAATATTAAATCAGACCAAACAGAATTTTAATTTATTGCTCCAAAAGTTCTAATAACAAGTTGCTAAGAATATTATATCAGTATTTTCCAGTAATTAAGTTTTTAGAATAGGTTATAATTAATATATTTAATTTAATATGATATTATAAACTCGTACTAAGATTTATTTATTTTAATTAATAATCTATATGTGGCCTTAGTTAGACAAAAGAAAATTATGAAGTACGTGTACAGCATGACGATCATAATAAATATTTCAGTATGCATTCAGGAGATGTTATAACAATGAATACTTTGTTAGATATGTATCTACCGACATTAAACACCGGGTCATGTTGGAGCCGTTGACAGTATACGTACCCACATGAATACTCAAATACGTATCACTCACATGAATACCTTAATAAATATTTCTGTATACATCACAATGGATGTTATAAGAAAATACTTCGGTATACATCAAGGAATACTTAACTGAGTATACCAACATTGCATACCGCATCACTAGTTGGGCCTGTTGACTGTAAACATTATGAAGCAAAGAAAAAAATTGCAATAAAATATTGCTGAACCTCAATATTTGTCTGTATAATAATTTTTAACAGAAAAATGAGTTAATATTACATAGTATAAAAGTATTCATAATTTTGATTCAGTTTTTTTTTCATATTTTTTATTCAGAACTATGAGTTAATATTACAGTATATATATTCAGCAACCTCTTCTTTTGTGGATTAATTCATATTTTCTCTCTTGTAGCATCACATATTTTTGGATTTATTCTTTTAGAATATTAATTTCTTATCCCTTACACCTTTTTTCACATCTGAGTTTATTATTTACAAATTTTGTTTTCTAAACTTTTTCCTACTTCACAATTCAGTACATCAATTAGATATTGTCCAATTTTCCTTTTCTACCTAAATGATGAAATTGCCATTATGCCCATCGAATATAATTTCAAAATGAAAGCTTTTAAAAATAAATGAGGGGAGGTGCCCAATCCGGTGTTGTCTCGGCAGGGAGAGAGTGCCGAACGTCACCCCTCACAGTCGGTGCCTATTTTTTAAATTTTGCAATTAAACATTAATTAAAAATATTCTCTTTTACATGGAAGAAAGTCATCAAAATGGGTTAAATATAGCTTGATTGAAAGATTTAAAATTATCCTTTCATAATTTCCAAAAATACTGAAAAAATAGTTATCAAATTCAGAAAAAGAATATAGACAAAAGTTTGTAAATTTGGCCAGATCAAATTAAGACCATAGCCTAATGAAATAATAAGGTCACAATTCCACCGAAAAAAAAAATAATAAGGTCACAATTAATTTTGTTTTCTAGTTTGAAAATTATATTAGTCTTGAGTTTTTTATACATTAACAAACATTGCAAACCCAATAAATATATAAAAAGGCTAAATGAACCAAAATTTTATTTTGGTTTGCAGGTTTCTTAGAAGCATCTCAATTCTCAAGTTCTTGACCTGTTCCCGAAAGTCCAGTCAACATTGCATAGGTAGATGGTGAAAATTAAAGTGAGCTCCCCTATTTTTACTTGATATCAGTTAAGTTAGTATTGTTTGACTTGAACGTACGTACGTAGCTGTTGAATGACCGGTATAGAAAGAATTATCGCACAGTGACACAGTCAACATATATCGCTACTGCATGTCCAAGTGATTAATGAATAGTTACATACGTAAAAATTGCCACTATAAAATAGAGTAAAATAATTAAGATAAAATGATTAAATGAAGCTTCGGTCTAATTTTCTTTGGTTGCATGCATTCTTAAGAAAGATGTATGTGATCATTTGGAACTGTACAAGGTACATGTATATATCACAAATCAACTGGACTTCAAGTTGATGAAATGGACGTCTACACAAAACAAACAACATATGGAGTAAATACCACAAAAGAATTGGAACGTAAGGTCCAGATCGAAGAGTTTTCTTTTTCAAAGAGAGTTTATCTAAGCCGTCTGAATATGTGATGGACCGAGAAGATTGACTGTCAAAGCCACAATCAAAGGCCAAGATAGACCAAGTATATATATAATGTCATTTTCATGAATTGTATGTTAATTATCTCGTATATATATACTTTTTGAAAATAAAATAAAATTTTGGAAAAAAAATTATAAGAAAAGAGTTATTGTCGATATGCGAAATATAATACTTTCTTAGAGAAAAATGAATCTATTTATAAAAGTATAAATAGTTTTCTGATAATTAGTATATTTTTATCAAAAAAATATTTTAAATAAATAAAAGAATAAATAATTGTGTGAAAGATCGATTGGTAAATTAAATACGATACACAACGATCCTCATCACAATTTGTATTCGTGCGACTTAGGCTCTATTTGGCATGTACTAATGGTTAATAGTGAATAGCGATTAGCGACTAGAGATTGGCGATTAGCAGTAGCGAGTGAATTATTAAATTTAATAAAAGTGTTTGGTAAATGCAGCGTTTGAACAAATCAATAAATATAAAATGACTAAAAAGGTACATACAATTATTTAATAAATTGCATTAATATATGTGTCATAAGTTGAATAACACATTTTTATTTTAAATATTTTAATATTAATAAATAATAATAAAATAAATAGTTGACCAAATAATTTATAAGTTAATAAAATAATAATAAATAATAAAGTGATCATGTAATATAAAATAATAAGTGTCTCATACAAATATTAATTAATATTAAAATATTTTGAGGATATATCTGGAAATAAATTTTCATAAGCTTATCGCTATCCTAGATGTTGGTCTGTCAAGCGTCTCAAAACGCTGAGTTTCAATTGCTTGTCGCTATTATTAATTGTGCTTACCAAACACCTTAACTAACATATTCAACTTGGTCAACACACTATACGCTACTGTAGACGCTAATTTAAATGCCAAACAGGACCTTAGTCAATTAACTTTATTCCATCCATTCATAATCGGAATTGAATATTATATGAATGAAATACGTTGGTGTAATAATAAATAAATTCGAAAATACACGTTCGACTGTGCTTTTATACATCACATGAGATGTAATATGAAAATATTTTTTTTTTCAAAGTTGTAATGAAATATTGGACGACTTTTCTAATTATCAAGAGCAAATCAGAGAAATTAACATTAATAATTAGTAAAGTTTTTTTTTTGTCTACTCATACTTTTTAAGGTAAATCAATTATCTTTTCATATATTTTTCATGAGAAATTGAATTAATACAAATATTCCGAGGGTTAGTGGAAGGGGGTTGGAATCTTCCCAAAATTGATCCAAAATAGAGTTGCGACCAGGCGTAGCCAAAAATATTTAAAATGGTCTAAGATCATAAAAGATGTATCCAAAATGGACGTCCCAAATTTGATTTCGTCACCAGGGTCACGTGTTGGAGTTGTTGGCAATGTACCAACATGGAATTACTGACTGATGAAAATCAAAGAAAGAAATCGCATGAAAAATATATTGTTGAACCTCAGTCTAAACTATATATTTTTCTAAAAATTTAATCAGTTTTTAATGAAATTAGGTTTGTAATGTCTTCGATAATTATCTTTTTAAATATTTTACTTAACGAAGAAACTATGTTTGAAATTGAATTTAAGTTAATTATAACATGGTATTTGTCTTTAAGTTATTATCTTAATTAAAAATTAAATTGAGTTAATTTCTCTTTAAGTAATAAGGCAAAATGATTTATTATATTGTGTATTTATAATTAGTTTAATTAATCAAAGACTAAGTAGGACTAAATTAATTAATTCAATTAATCTCAAGCTGATCATATAACTAAATATTTAACATATTTTATATTTCCTCAGCTAATCGACATGTATATATGAGAGATTTTGAGTTTTCTCTATTATTTATAAGCCAATATTTTAGCCAATCATTATTAGTTTAACCGACTTATGCACCATTATAATGATCATGTCCATAGACAAAGACAAGAAGGATTGACTAGCTTGCTCTTCACCCACCATGAGCACTAATATGTAGTGATAAAAAGAAGGAAGAAAGGACACAAGAAAATTATAATTAACTACGGTATGTATGAATAAATTTAATATTTTTTAAAAATTTTGTGAATCTTTAAACTTCTGAAAAATATAATTTAAAGTTAAATGATTAACTTGTTAGGAGTTGTAGAGAATTAAATTATATAGCTTATGTTGTGAAAATAAGTTAGAAAATATATTTTTAGTGTGAATTAGGTAGCTAAATGTTCACCTCATCAATAATATTTTATATAATCTTTCAAAAATTATAAAATTTCTGTATAATGATCCTCTAGAAGTCTAGTTTCTATATAAAAAAAGAAATTTCTTAAAATCGGTACTTAGAGAGTTATGAATTAATTAGTGAGTATAGGTCTAACTAGTCGGGATGAACAAGTAAACCTAATTGAAAGTTACAATATAAATCGTGTACTTGAAGATAAATTTTGAAACTTAGAGGTCTAAAATCTTACGGAATTAAGGTTCCAATTCAAGTGGAATAATATCAGAATATATGTATAGAAGAAGCTATGAGAAAAACAAGCGACATATATTAGTTTTCATATTTACAGTTTGAACACTAAAATACCTGTAATCATGAGAATTTCTATAAATATGTTTAGAGGTAGAAAAATATTAAATTAATATATGTTAAATATTTGTGAATCTACTTTCAAACAAAATTAATTTTATCATATTTATATTTATGTAGTGAAAACTAAAAATAGATCTTTTAGTGTGTGTTGGTGTGCCAAGAAGTATAGTTAGTTTAGTTGGTCAACTACTTAATCTTTATTAATGTTAATTATCTATTTTATGATAAATTATAAAATTTTGAATTATTTGTCTTATGAATATATTACTCTTCACATGAATTATTTGAGATTATGAATTGATATGAGTTGATAAGAATGAGTTATGTATCATTCTTTTGATTTTCATTTGTGTTAATCAAATATTTCTAGGAATAGATACTATGAAATGTTATCCATGTGATTAGTTATGAGTATTGAATTTCGATGCATATTTCTAATTACTTGTGCTTAATATGTTTTAAATGTGGACTTCAAATTCCAGTGTGCATCAAATGTGACCTTAAGTGCTTCAATTAAACTAATAAGTGAAAGATTATGTGACACAATAATAGTAAAATTAAAACTAAGTGTCGCACTGAATAATATGTGGGGACTACCTCTAGAATTCATCTATCGAAATTCCTAAGCAATGAAATCATTATGTGGCTCAAAGGAGCAAGCCCTACGGGGTAATGGTCCAAAGATAATATATGAAAAGAAAATATGTAAACATGTGTGATTTATTTATGTGATTGTATGTGCTTTCTAAAGGAAAATTATGAATGATAGATTTATATGTGTATGTATTTGATCATGCGTAAATATGTTGTCTTATGTTTTTTCGAATCATATTTTATGTGCATTTGAATTTGAGAATAAATTTTATTATATGCAGTTAATTTTGTTTATTGGTCCTACATACGAGCTTTTGTTTACGAGAAAATACTCTATTTTCTCCTGTACTTGGATCCTACATGACGATTGGTGGTTGATGCTCATGACGTCTCATTTTGCACATGGAAAAGTCATGAATAAATATAAAATATTTTAAATTTTACAATACTTTTTGATAAGTTGTTTTCAAATATGCACACTATGTATTTTTATGTGTGTGTATGTTGTGGCCATTATAATAATGTTAAAAAAATCATCTTAAGTTGTGACTATGTTATATTCTCGCTTGTGTTTGTTTTGCCTATTATGATAGATGTGAAATTTTAATTTGTGTTTGTTTTACCTATTATGATATATGTGAAATTTTAATTTTATAACCGCTAAAAAATATTATGTGATGAGTTTTTTTATTGCTTATGGTTAGCTATGATGATCTGGACTCTCGAGATACATTATAAATAATTTTCGTTCACTTGAGTATTTGGGTCGTTACAAGGTTGCAATGAACATATTCCTTTGTTTAAAGATGTTTTGAGTTTAAATTCTTTTAGATGCATAATATTTTGGCTAAGAGCTTCATTTGTCATAGTCAAACATGTGATACACATTAATCAAAATAAAATTTCAAAGACTGTGGTGGTAATCGAAAAAAATAAAAAATAATCCATTTTTTCTCTCATTCTCACAAATTGTCACATTTATGTTTAAAATGATTAATTCAATACTTCAATTACATTGCATTTCTTCTATTTTTAAATTGTGAAATGAAAACCCAAAATCCCTCCAACTACCTCCCGCCATGTGCTTCATCATATCTTTCAACAAAATATTAATAAAATAATTTTCTTGTTCATAAAAATTAACTAACAATAACTTATATGATTAAAAGGGAAAATTAGCATTTAGAGCTAACAAAAAATACTTATCAAATTTGGACAAATTTATACACCACCTAATTTTGTGAATTTGACCGGATAAAATTTAGGCCATAGTCTAATTAATAAATCATGATCATGATTCTTTTTTTTTAAAAAAAAACTATATGGTATTTTGAGTTTTTATACATTTACATACCCATAAAAAATATATAGGGAACATTAAATGAGGGTGAAACATGGAGTCATGTGATCAAGTTAGAGCTAGAGGTTATATAGAGGTGGAGCTATGTGTCTGCTTCAGCCACCAAGAATGATTCGTGTTAGTGACAAAAATTTCCGTCAACAAATTGTCGCTAAACTGTGATAATAAAAAATAGCGATAAACTAACAATGACCCGAGGATGATAAAATAATGTTGCTATATTTTTCTCTATTAGCGACGGTAATTTGTCATCGCTAAGTTGTTAGTAAAGCATCGCCCAACCGACGTAAATCTATCTTTAAGGTGAGGGTATTTTTTACTTTTTTTTAAATGGTGCTCTTACATCTCTAACCATTCGCGGATTGTCGCTAAGTTATTACAAGTTGTCGAATATACCATCAGTAAATTGTCCGTAGATTGTCGTTAAGTTGTCGAAATTTACCGAACTTCTTTTGTTATTTATTTAAATGTCATCGTTAATCTCTCTCGAAGTCTTGCTAATTATGAATCAGAATACATATAATCGATTATTTCGTACATAAAACTTTGCATACAATATTCATTCAAAACACAATAAATAATATATTTAAAAGTCAATAGAAGTATACACATCACAATACAAATTTTAAAATATTTCAAATTCGTAATACAAGAAAGTTTGATCAAACTTAGTCAAACAAACCGATCTAATCATCAAACGGAGGAGCACAAATAGATCGATTGTGAATCAAACTAAGGACGTTCAGCAATAGCGTCCTAATCCTATCATCCACCACATCTCCCACAAGCTCTCTCAACTCACTTAAAATAAGTGACATGGCCGAACTGCACGAAGGACCAATGATAGAAGAAGCACACCATTGTGAACCTAACTCATGAAGTCATCCTGCCTTAGTGAGTCATGCAACTTTTTTCCATACCACCTCCTTAAGTTATGGGGATCATTGTTATCCTCGTACTTCTCCATCATCAACAAATCAAATGTTTGTTGCCAATGAAAATAGTTAATCTCCATATAACAAACTTGAGGACAAATATTTGAAATAAGTGTTACAAATATATACCGTACTTTTTTTACTTCCTTCAAGATGAATTGATTAATCAACTTCTTGGTGCACATTTTGAAGGTCAACATTGCTGCCATTTGACAACTCTTACATCAATCATATATCAAACAATTTAATTGAACTACTATATGAAAAGAATCAAAATTACAAAAATTTGAAAAGAAATATTATTTATCGTTTATGCCCCTCTGCAAGGGCGTGCCGCATCCAACTTATATAATCTATTATTTTTATCGATAGTTGACTTTTCTTGATATTCAGGTGACGTCTTGTATGCAAAACGATGAGTGCTGAGAAAATAAACATTTAATTGAAATCTTATCTACCAGTATCGTAAAGAGAATGGAGCAGACTTGCTCTTCGCTATAAGATTGTTGTCGTTGGTGGCAGATGTTGAATCTAGGATCCCGAGATATTTTGAATGATCACAAATTTGTAAGTGAACTCAGCTTGTACTGATGAACTTGTTTGAGCTGATTTCTGTAACAGGATATATTCAAGTTTCAGTACAGTGGTCGACCTAGGCTAAAGGAATGGACGACCACTGCACACATAATATATATCAGAAGAATCATATGTGTGCAGTGGGCGTTCTAAGGATTTAAGCGGTCGATCAACATCAGAGGATGAGAGCATATGTTGAGCAAGCAGCGAAGCATAAATGGTCGACCAAAGGTGTAAAGAGGGCGACCGATAATGAAGATCAGTGGCGGATCGAGGAAGACCGATCGATCAGAAATGAAGAGGGGACGACCGGAGAAAAAAGGTTGAAATGAGGAGGACGCCCGGTGATTGATGAATGGGCGACCCCAATATACAAACTTCCAATACAAAGTTGGGGAGCGGTCGTCCGGAGGGCTCAGGAGGAGACAGTGGACGACCGGAAGACTGTCAGGCTAAAGTGTGGACGTCCAGAGGGCTCA
>LTAE01001619.1:12558-32122 GCA_001647135.1 Pontederia paniculata | reverse complement strand
CGAAGAAGCTTGACTGAGGGAAAAACTTCGACACTTGAAGCTGCGGACGACCGGAGGTGAGCGGTGGACGACCGAAGCATCTGGCAGCAGTTCAAGTGGGGACTTCACCGAAGGAGCGGTCGACCGAAGCTGGAGCAGCGGGTGACCGGAGGAGTAGGTGAAGGTACTGTACTTGCATTAACGGCTAGTTTTCTGTGAGAGAGAATTAAGTCGTAGTGCAGAGTATAAATGTAATCTCAAGAGTCTTGAGAACTAACTTTGGCCATTTTGAAGACACCGAGTGTGCTTAGAACGAGAGCCTTAGTTGCCCTTGTGAGAAGGGTTCAAGAGAGCTTGAGCGATTACATTGTAAGAGGTTGTTCTCCTTGTCCTCAGTAGAAAGAAAGGAGAGTTGTAAGGGAGTCTTCGCCCTTGAAGAAGAAATAGTGAACTCCGAAGATCTCGTGGGAGAAGATCGGAGCGGGGACGTAGGCTAAAGAGTTCGACTGAACCTCGATAACAAACTCCGTGTTTGTTTGTTGTGTTTGTTCTTCTCTCTACTCTCTTCTCTCTATTTGTGTTTATATTCATACATGTATACTTTCGCTAACACAACACATGTAGATTAAGTGAAGAAGAACAAAAGTTTTTAATACACCAATTCACCCCCCCTCTTGGTGCCATTCTAGATCCTACAGCAGATCTTGTATCTCGATGGTAGTTGAATAACACTCTTCTAAGTCGAGTATAAGCTATAATATTGGATATCTTCCTTATTAAAACATCTAAAAGACTTCCTCCCAATTATACTTGGTCTGAAAAAATAATTTGATATTAGTTGGTAAACTAATTTAAAATGAAAAAAATAGTTTTACTTTAAATGCATTGTACATGTCATCTCGATAAGGTAGCGGAATATCCTTTCAATGAGCATAGCCTACTAAAAATCTCAACATAATGAACTCATTGATTTCACGATTAGTACATTGGAATAAAAGCAGACCTAAAATTATCAATGCATATCATTTTATATTTATCTTTAAAAAATTGTGAATTTTAATATGCAAAAAATTTAACTTATTGATTATTTTTGTCATCCATCGTAACCCAAGTTGGTGGCATGATATTTGTAAGAATTATGTTGGGATGATGAAAATCTACATAAACGTTGTCTAAAATAAATGACAACATATGAAGTTATAAAATATTATATGTCTCCATGTTAAGACCAATCATCAGCTCATCCTCCGTATGTAGTGAGTCATTCCCATAATCCGTGCCACTACCACGAGCTCTCCCACAAACGCGAGGAGTCATAAGTTGTAAAACCATATAGAAAAAAATTATTCATAGCATGTCAATTTAGTTTCTTAGTTTCTTATAGTAATGAAAAATATAATCTTTTGTAATGGCATAACTTGTTTATTCAACCGTTTGAAGTGACACACACACAAATGTGTGTGTGTGTAATTCTTCATCAATCTCATCAATCTCACCATTAATAGTATCATAATCATTTATAAATTTATCATCAACATTTTTTAGAAGATGTCAGAAAGTGTTAACATTAACTTCTTCCATTAGATCATTTTTGTCAAACAAAGTTATTTCAACATTCCGATCTAAATTAACTATCTTGTAGTTTGATCAGCTTGATAACAGTCGACATATGACAGTTCATCAAATATAGTATCTTTAATATTCATCTATTTCTCAACAAAAAAATTGTTCTGTACTTTGCACGTTTCCCACCATTCGACAACACTCTTTTTTTATGACAAATATTTCGTATGGTAAACTATCTTGTTGTCCTTGCTTAGATAAAATGAATGATTCATTCTACGTTTCATATTTATTCATATGTGTCATCAATCTGAACATCATTTTCCAGATGAAACCAACGACAATGAAATATGAAAATATTTGTGTCTCCAATATATAATAACTCTATAATTTACTCGATAACACCATAATAATCTAATTCATTTTTGTCGTGTAAACAACCCTGAAGACAAATCTAACTATTTATTATAGATTTATTTTTCCATATTTTTTAGTGTGAAATATATATCCATTGATGATAATACTGTAGTTTAACACATTTTTTTACATAACTCAAATTCTTAATGATTGTATTTATGACTTTATCATCATACACTTGCTTCTTACGCCAACTCAAGAATTATGTATCTCAGATTTTCAAAAATTGATAATCTAACATATTATAATTAATTTGTCTTTGAAAATATTTGAATTCCATATATGAAAAATGGGAAAAAAAAAGAATTCTGATATTTTTAACTTAATATAAAATAATTTTTAGTTTGTATTATTACTTTATATAAGACTCCACTTTCAAAGTGAGGAGGATATTAAATAAATTATTGTTGTTTAATATAAATTTGTGTTTTTCCAATCAGATGTGATTGAAATGGATAAACTATCTTTTTTGGTTTCTTCTTCCATGTGGTCATTTCATGGGACTTGGGTTTGCCTTATTTGAATTTCAAGTTCAAAGTATAATGAGATGTATTAGAAATTTTCTCATAAAAGTATGCTTCACATTTACATTTTTTCAACTTTTGCCTTTTTTTTTTCTTTTATCTTTACGTATAACATGCACATCTCAAATGGATACATCCAATAAAATTATACTGGGTCACACGTCTTTGTCTCATCGGCGAGGTGGACAACCAAATCCATCGTGACATCAAAAAACGATGGTAGAAATATCTTTTCTGCTTTTCATAAGGTAATTATAATAAATGATTTCAAACCCATCATATCATCTTCATGTATGGTGCAAGCACATAATTCTTTCAAAAATATGTTGAATTTAGTGAGTTCCCCCATATAAATTTAGGCAAAAGTTTTTGAAAGGTAATTGAAATTAATGTTTGCATAAATATGTGATAGTCATGTGTCTTCGTTCCAAATATTTTACCCTCCTCAAGATTGACGATATTATGTGTATCCATCCGAAAATCTCAATTGCTTTATCCACTCAAACACGAGTTTTACATTGTTCATTACTTAATGCGTAAGTAGTTTTTGACTTTATGAACTTTCTGTTTTGATGAGCTAACTCAAATTTCGGATGTTTGTATATGAGTTTCAAGTCCTCTCTAAAGTTCATGTTGTCTTTTGTTTTTTCTTTTATGTCCATCACAATATGAAAATATATTATCAAATACATTCTTTTCCACATGCATAATGATGTGTGTGTGTCTAGTATGATATTCAGAATCGGGTTAGCACAGCTTAAGAGTAGGATTGTGACAATGTAAATGCAAGACTGTGAATCTCAACAGACGAGATCAGATTTTAAAAAGTCCTAAACAACACAACATATTCTGCAAGTATACAAAACATCATGTGCAGTACGTAGGGTATTGAATCAATAGGGAGAGAAAACAATGTTCGAGAAATAACATTCGATCTAAACACAAACCAAAAACAACAATATCAATTGTGTAAATGTAACAGAGATCTAGACTACAGAACAAAAATACATATTTTCTAATTTTTAAGAGTTTTTAATATGATTGCAAAAATAAGATAAGATAACTATAAATCACGACTACGCAGATAAGACAATAACATACGTGTGAAGGAACTTTAAAGCTAGCAGACTTCAGAGATATCGGATTGGATCAACATTAATACAATTTAAAATACTAAATTTGATTTTGGTGAGAGAGGAATCATGAATTCTTTTTCAAGTGATCTAAATCACTTTCCCCCTGTAGTCATGCGGCCAAGATTGTGAAGAAGTCTCAGAACCTATCTAGAATAGTCAAATAGTTGCTATCGAACTGAGAGTTTTTTTGCATACAGTTCATGCATCATTTGCAGTCCTAGTAATAGAGTGCTCATACAACTGTGTGTAGGAGAATGGGATGATTAGTCCTCCAATGCCCTAAACACTAAGGATAGTAAGAGAGATTCCTTACGGTTGCAAGGGTGTGAAATCGTCGATGATGGTGACTCAAACACAGATCACCGGATACAGAAATACTGCAACCTCCTACTTTCGTGAATGTCATCGGTCAAGAACGTATAATCCGATGAAGAATAGAAGTATCAAGAGTTAAGATCGAATCGGGGGTCAATCGCATTCAATCTCAAGAAAATCAAAAATTTTCACTACAATAGATCCAATAACGAAATTGAAAGTTGAGTTCATAAAATACGAAAGTCAGAAATAGTTCAATCAAGTTCATAAACCAGGATACAAATACAAATCCATCATCTCCTACTGTTAACTCTAGATTATCATATTATTTATAAAACATGTTCATCGAATAACAAAGATAAGTTAAGAAATTCTCATAGTTCTTCCTCTACGCTCATGTTCATCAATGACGTTGTCGTTTCTACGTTCCTCCAACTATCTCGAGTGGTGCTGCTCCAGAAATGACCTCCTCCCCAAATGGAGGGCCCTGCGAAATGGGAGCCTCCTCTTTTTCCTTGAGGTTTCCCTTATGTCCTATTAAAAAGATTTCATTGATTTCCTCTGATT
Organism: Pontederia paniculata; assembly: GCA_001647135.1. Classification (NCBI taxonomy): domain Eukaryota; kingdom Viridiplantae; phylum Streptophyta; class Magnoliopsida; order Commelinales; family Pontederiaceae; genus Pontederia; species Pontederia paniculata. Next base: position 27,621 of record LTAE01001619.1, on the reverse strand, counting down.
CGTCGTTGCCAATAATGAGTTGTCATGATTCTTCAATTTTTCAATTATTTTGTCCTTTTCTAACGATTGACGTGCAAAATTGTGATGTTCATTCAAGCGAGGGTGTGACAACTCCTTTTCCTAAAGTTTCTAAAATAAAGACATAAAGCAGCATCATTTTGTTCTAAATGTATGAATTTATAAAAAATGAATCATGATACGGTGCTTGCTATAAAATAGAACTTGGTGTAGAATTAGACTTAAGCTCAACAAAAAGGCATGAAAATAGTATAGATCACAACTTTCAAAGACCTAATATTATTCACTTGATACATCACGTCACATAACATGTAAATTATGTCGCACTGAATTTGAGGACCAATATGATAGATCCCAAAATATACTTTTTTCTTTTTCAATTATGATCAATTCCAAAACCGGGTGGTCTATTGGTGGGTTGTGGTTTCAGCCCGGAAGATATAACATTAACTTGTGACAATACTTCAAGACTATACATTCTGATTATTGATAAACTTTTCTTCCATAGTTCCCTTAATAAAAGAATTTTGATCATATTATATATATTGATCGATCGCCAAGAACATTCAATGGAAGTCAAAACAGTTGGCGAATACTTCAGGGCCTCTTGTTTCTCACACCGGGTACGCCCACGTGAACTTAGGGGAACTGGAGTATTACCCAACGACATCTGATTTCTACGCGCGAAAAGGGCAGGTTCGGGGGGCATTATGAAAAATAATATTAGTGAAATCTCTTTGGAGGACGTAGCTCTAACTAAAGGGTGAACCTGAGTAAATCTATGTGTGTTCTATATTTTTATGCATTTCTCTTTGTGATCTTCTACTTGTGTTCTCGAATTTTCCATAAAAAACAACACACTTTCCTATTATGTTTCAAGTAAAAAAACTATGTATTTTTTTTACAGATTGGACATACAATTTTTTCTTTAGTGCTCCATCCACTTAACATTCCATAAGCACGAAATTCATTAATCACCCACAATAGTGTCGCTCTCATTGCAAAGTTTTGTTTCTTTGATCTATCATATGCCAATATTTCAGCCTCACATAATATTTTCAATTCATCAACAAAAGACCTGAGATACACATTTATACTCATGTTTGGCGATTTTGGATCGAATGCACATACATAGCGATAAATTCTAAGAGTAACAAATATATACCAACATGAATATAATGCTAGCATCCCTCGAATGAATTGAAACTATTAGTATAAAGTCCTAATCTGACATTACGAATCTTTGCAGCATAATTAGGATGACACGTATCAAAGTGTTTCCACGCTTCTATATTTGAAAGGTGTGTCATAATTGATGGATCACTTCGCACTTCTTCTGCATGTCATTGCATAAATTGTGTAATATTATTGAATAAAAAACATTGCAATCTTGAGATGATCGAAAAATATCTAGACATTTCAATAGGATTATCCCTATGATTTCTATTATAATTTGTCTTCAATTTGAATCGAGACTCGTCGTATACATAACAACTTGTAAAATTCACTATTCTCCTTATAATATGATATGCAATGGTTGCGACAAATTACACTAACACCCTAGTACTGTATATCAAGTTCATTCATCATGTATTATATTTATAATCATTTTCTAGAAGTTTTTAAGAAGGAGGCGATATACTTTTGATAATAGAAATCATTCTGCCAAAATATTTCTCGCTCATATTATATTCAGACTTCAAGATCAATTATGAAATAAAAGGTAATACACTTGGTTGCTCGCAACGATTTCAAAGAGACTCACTTGTATAGTTAAGAAGATTATAAAATTTTGAAACTAAAGCATTAGGAGTTTCTTCTCTTTGTTCATACTCGATAAAATGTAGCATCAACTTTCACATCTCGCACTATATCAATATAGATATTTGATATAGAATCAATACAATTGACTTGATTACATGTACTTTCATCTCTTCAATGTTTTTCAACATGCAATGTGCAATTCAAGTAGTCCACCTAAAAACCATTTTGACAAAGTACCATAGTTTCAATTTTTTTCTTACAACCTGCAAATGGACATTGAATGCAATCAAGAGAATCCACCACACCCCTTTCTTTATATGCAAATTTCAAGAATTTATCAACCACATATTTAAAATTTTCATGAACATAACCATTATCGTCTTCCACCGTAAAAATAAACTTCATTCAAGTCTCATTATACTACATAAATTTTCAATTAAATATGATTAAATATGATAAAATTATGCTACATTAACTAAACATAACAAAATAGAAAATTATGCTACATTAACTTAGTTCACGATTAATTCCTTATGAGGAGAAGGAGGGGGTGAGCGACTAGTGGCGCTAACCCTCCTCATAGTGAGGAGGGCATTGCCGAGAAGTAGGCGGAGGTAGGAGAGAGAGAGAGATTGAAGAAGTGAGGAGGAGGACCTAGAGGTGGTTGATGGCGAAATCGGCGGCAAACTCGACGAACAACGGAGAAGAGAAAGGGGAAAGAAGTAACGTGAAAGAGAAGAAAGGAAGAAAGGAAGAAAGGGAAGAATTTAGGCTCGAGAATTAGCGACGGAGGGAACTTCGTCCTTGAATTGTCGCTTATGTCATCGCTAGTGTTTATATTTTTTTCAAAAGAAATTAATTTTTATCGACAAACATTTACCATATCTGAATTGTCAAAAAAGTTGTCGCTATTAGCAATGAAAATATTTACGGCAACTACTTCGTCGTTAAACTATTCTTAACAATATCTTTAAGAACGTAAAGCTCATTTTTTTTCTTATCGTCAACCCATCTCAAAATTGTCGCTAATAGGTCGATAATTGTTGTCACTACTTTTCTGTCGTAAAAGAGTATTATTTTGTAGTGAGCTTGCATGTGTAGGCACTTGATAAATAAGATTCATAAAGCTGTATATTTGCATCTTCCAACTTGCCTCCACGATTGGTAGTTTAATTATGTCAGATTTGTTGAGGTCTTAGGCTCCATTTCGTTAGCCAATTTTTGTTTCTTTTTTTTCTACAACTTATTAACATATTGCTTGTGTAATAACAACTATCATTTTAAATATTCTTTTTTCTATTATAATATCTCTTTTTTAATTTCTTCCACCCTCCAATTTACTTGTTTTTTTTTCATCTTTATTAATATTTGTTATTAAATTCTTTTTATATCTCAAATTCATTAAATATCACGTAAATTAATATAATTATGTAGTTTTTAATGTTTTTTTTAACATTTACTCATTCATGTAAAAAGATCACTCTAGTTAAGTATAAAGCTGTAGTGTTTGGTATTTACTTATTTTTCCTATAATTTGTGTTTTTCTAAGATTTCATATTCTTTTGAAACTTTTTTTTGTTATACTTTCAAATTATTGATATTGTTGATTGAACCATTATTTAGTAAATACTGTATATTTTCACTAATACAATTATTATGTACTTATGAAAAATAAAAAATCAACTGAATAAATTAATGAAATAATTATTTCATTTCTTTTACTATTGAGGCATATTTACTTAATATTCTTCATTTTAAATAATTGTGCAATTCATTCATGAAGAGTACACTATTTATCCCCATTAAATATTAAGAAGAGAATTCTTGAATATAAATTATAAATTATATTTAAAATATTTAGTTAATTATTCTTAATGAAAAGAAATGATAGACTTCTAATTGTCTTACATCGACACGTCAATGTTTTTAATATGTGAATATTAAGAGAATTTAGGAAGAAGGGTCTAGAAGGATGGAGCATTTTCTGATATTTTTTATATGATTTCTTTCTCTCAACTCAAGCTCTCTCATTTTCTCTCTTAATATTTGATTTAAAATTTAACTTTATCTTTTAGTTTTAAGTATCAACTTTTAATTCAAGTATTAATTTCAATTTTATATTAAATCAATAATATGATTACAAAACTAATACTACCTCACTATTTTTTCTATTTCATTTCTAATTAAATTATGCTTAGTTTAAGTTTGAAAAACTATTTTATTATATTATTCAAAAGATCAATTATTCAATTTCATATGATTTATTATGATTCGTTAAATATAAATTTTATTATCTTATGATAAACATATCATTAAAATGTATTATTATAATGTTTGAATTTTATTAATTTTCGTATCTACGTATGTAATTAACTTTTAAAATTTTCATGATTTATTCAAATACTCATTGAAATTTAGCACGTTAGTTCATCCAAATTTGATTATAATTAACTAATCAAATTAACTCGGAGGACCTCTCATGTGGATCGAGACCTTCAATATTGCATAGTTAGTTCAATGTGAGCTCGATTTTCTACTTTTACTTCATGCTATTAAGTTTGACTTGAACGTAGTTGGTGAATGGCCGGTATACAAAGAATTAATCGCATTGTGACTCAGTCAAGATATGTACATCTGATGTCCATATGATTCATGTACAGCTGCCACACATACCTATAAATTGGCACTATCAAATAAAGTAATTAAAATAAAGTAATCATGGACATCGAATTAGTCAAATACTAGTAATTTTGGACATCGATGGGTCTTCATCGAAAAAAATAATTAAAATAAGATAAATGATTGAAATAAAACTTTGTCTTTTTTTGTACGGGGTTATTAAACAAAAACATCATTTATTTAGTTGTACATATTCTTAAGAAAGTTGGATGCCTGGTAGAAGGTACATGATAATATATATATCATAACGTAAATCAACATGACCTCATGTCGATGGACTGCAAATAAAGTATGTATTATTGTACACCAAGAAAAGTTATGGAATAAATTATTGTCCAGAATAATTGATTGAAGTGGACTGAAAATGTGAGAAGACAGACTGCCAAGAAAGCACAATCAAATGGCAACAAATTTGTAGCAATAAAAGGCCAAAAAAGTTTGAACCTAATTTAGTGGGGATGAGGAAACTAATGCAAGATATTACACCACTTTATTTAAAAGAATTAGAAAACTTTATTGCATGAAGCACGAGTGAATAAATTAGAGTTATTGTTTTACATAATAAAATTTATCTATTCTGATTGATGCAATTATTTAAAATTATGCTATTTTTAAAATGTTTAAATAAATATTATGAAAGGTTGATAAATAATTTATAAAAAATCAATAGTTAATAATAATTGAATAAACATGATATAATGATGTAATATGAATGCAATTCTCACTAATGAAAGATTGTATTTATTGTTGAAATGTGATTTAAAATATTGTCCACATCAGCATCAACATGACATAACTTATTTTTTTAGTGATGTTGTTAGTGATGTTGTAAGAGTGTGTTAGTGACATTTTTATGTTGTTAGTGATATTAGTGATGTGTTCCATATTTCATTTGTAGTCATAATATTTGTGACCATATTCTTTTTCACATTTTTAGTCACTATCTCCATGTTCTTATCTTGCATTTTCTCCATTGTATGCTTATTTATAGGTCACTTTATTTTTAGAATTTTAATGCAATCAAGTTAGTAGTAATTTTCTTTTTATCCAGTTATTTTTTTACTTTGTTTTTTTAAATTATTTTCCTATTGATTCTTAATCTCCAACAAGTATGATATCAGAGCAGATCACGATATACTTGGGCAAAAGTTTGCAAAGTTGTTTTGAATATTTTTATAGTTGCTAGCAAGTGCAACTATTTGATCATCTAGCCAGCAAAAAGATGAGCAGTAGCAACACGCTCACAAAAGTGTTTGTAAATAAAAGTGTGTAAGACATGACTGTGGTGGCAGCGTAAGTTTCTCTCAACCTTTGATTCTTATTTTCAAAGGTGATAATTATGAGTTTTGGAGTATAAAAATGAAGACACTGTTCATGTCACAAGACCTATGGGATTTTGTTGACAATGAATATGCAGATCCAGATGAAGAAGGGAGATTAAAGAAAAATAAAAAGAATGATTCTAAGGTACTATTTCTTATTCAGCAAGTTGTACATGAGACATTTTTTTTTTTGCAGAATTACAGCAGCAGCTACCTCAAAGCAGGCATGCGGTATATTACAAAAAGAGTATCAAGGAACATCGAAGGTAATTACTGTTAAACTTCAAACTCTCCGCCGAGATTTTGAAATGTTGTTTATGAAATTAAATGAATTGATTCAAGATTTTCTATTAAGAGTCACTATTGTTGTTAGCCAAATGAGATTTTATGAAGAAAAAATTGATGATACAATTGTTGTTGCTAAAGTTTTGAGGAGTTTAACCTCCAAATTTGATTATGTTGCTGCTGGAATAAAAGAGTCTAAAGATTTTATCTACTCTTTTATTTGATGAACTAATGTGTTCCTTGTAAGCACATGAAGCAAGAATGAGCAGATTTACAGAAAAAATTGATGAGAATGTTTTTCAAATCAAAGGAGAAGCATCTAATCATATACCTCGATATGATAACAATAGAGGTCATGGTCGAGGTGGATTTCGTGGAAAAGGCCGAGACATAGGTCATGGTAGAGGAAGATTTGATGGGCAAGGTGACCAAAAGCAACAACAGTCAAATGATTACATGAGCAAAATTCAATGTTATCATTGCAAAAAATATGAATACATTGAAACAAATTGTTGGAGTAATGTAAATTAAGCAAATTTTGTTGAAGAAAAAAAAGAAGAATGTAAGTTGTTTATGACATATTCTCATTCTAATGATGATATAAATGAAGTCTGATTTTTAAACAGTGGTTGTTCTAACTATATGACTGGCATGAGATCAATATTTAAAGTGCTTGATAAATAAAAAAAATGACAACTCAGATTTGGAGATGATAAACATGTGCAAGTTGAGGGTGAAAACACAATTGCTATTCAACAAAATGTTGGTAAAGAAAAAAGTCTTCATGTTGTTTTCTATGTTCTTAGTCTGAAGAACAATCTGTTAAGCATTGAACAGTTAATGACATGTGGTTATTCTATATTATTTGATGATGAAGTTTGTTTGATTAAAAATAAAAAAATCTGGATAACTTATTGAAAATGCTCCTATGGCAAAAAAATTGCATGTTTCCACTTGATTTTTAAGATATTTGTGCATTTTCAACTCACCAAATATTAGAATCTCAACTTTGACATTTAATGTATGGTCATCTTAATATCAATGGATTGGAATGGTTGGCTAGATTAAATATGATTGTTGATCTTCTTGAAATTGACTATTTTGATGGTCTATGTGAGGAATGCATATTTAAAAAGCAATGCAAAAAATTATTTTCTACAAGAAAATCTCACAGAGCAAAGTATACTTTTGAAATTATTCATGTTGATTTATGTAGCCTTATGCAAACAAAATCCTTTGGTGGAAGTCAATATTTTGCAAGGATTGGATATATTTTTTGAAGCAAAAATTTGAATTTTTTTATGTCTTTAAAAATTTTAAAGTTCTTGTGGAAAATAAAAGTGGATATCATATAAAAACTCTTCGCAGGAACAGAGGTGATGGATTTTTAACAAAAGAATTTATTTTTTTTGTGAAGAACAGGGTATTCAAAAGCAACTTAAAGCTCCATATACATCACTGCAAAATGGTGTTGCCGAACGAAAAAATAGAATTATTGTGTAATTGACAAGAAATTTATTAAAGTAAAAGAGTCTTCCAAATATCTTTTCGGGTTATTGAGTTATATATTTCCCGTCGTTAAATATTATTAATGACCATAAATTCTCGTCATCGCTCTCGTTATATGTTCCGCCGTTAAAGATCAATAATGGCGGAATAATCTAGCTAGTCGTTATTGAGTTTCTACTACCATCAATTTTTTCGTCATTAAAATTTTTTTGCGGCCAGATTTATGATCATTGACAATTTTTTTAATGACCAAAGTTCTCGTCATTTAAAACTTTTCTATGTCCAACTTTATCATCATTAACATATTTTTTTGACCGATCATAGTTTCGGTCATTAAAATATATAATGATCACTATTCGGATTGCTCACATCGACCCACTTATGACATGCATCCTAAGCACATTTAATTATTTGTTGACATATTTAATTTTTAATTTGATATTACTACCAAATACGTCATTTCATTATATCTTGAATCTCAAATCATATAGAACAAAATTAAGAATACTTTTGTATATAGAAAATTATTGCAAAACAAATTTCACATTGGTAAACATTCATATATAACATTATCTTTCATCATCAACACAAAAGACAAATAGAAAAAACAACAAAAGTATTTACATTCAAACTTAATCTTAAATGGAACTCCTGGACAAAAAAAATAAAAAGAAGTACAAGTCTTGGTATCTACAGAAACTTTCAAACAAGTCTTCAAGAATCTCCTTTGTTTGTCTTTCAAGAATAAGCGGCACCGAGTTAAATTGCAATTGCACCTGCGGCGCCAACACTGTCGTTCCTTATCCCTTCGGCTTCTCCTCAGGCTGCCGAATTCGCCTCGACTATCATCGGAATTTCTCCATCCAAATCGGAGAGTTCGTCGTGCGTAACTTCACTCCTGACAACATCCTCCTAAACATGCCCTCTTCTTGAACTAGAGGATTGATGATCTCGAAGAGAGAGAGAGAGAGCATGTTCAGGGTATGTCTAAAGAAAAACAAATTTTCCAACTTCATTTATTTAGGTGGAGAAGATCCTTTTATAATTATTTAGGATTTTTTCTTTTTTGTTTCATGATTTCATCTTTGATTTTCTATCAAACGGTGGTGATGCACTTTTTCTAATATAATAGATTATGATTCTTAGCAAGAAGATCTTTTCATTAACTAACAAATTAATTATGGGGAATCTTATTATTTTTTGTTTTCTTATACATACAAGGACTTAAAATCTGTTAGAGGATTATATAAAAAATACTTGAGAGCAATTTTCTTTTTTTTTTAACATACAAGGACTTAAAATCTGTTATAGTGAGTGAAATTCTCTTAGTTACCAGCCAATTAATCGATTATTAACGATGAGATTTTCAATCTCTAATTCTAAGAATCTTAACAATGATATCTGTGACCGTAATTAGTTAATCATTAGAGATAAATTAAATATATGGCCGTTAATTAGTATTATTAATGACCGGATCATATTTTATTATGACGAATAATTTTATTCATCATTGTCGATTCATTAACTAATGGCGATTTTATTTACTCATCATTAATTAGTGTTGTTAACGATCATTTTTTTTGCTTCGCCTTTAATATTTGATCATTAATGATCACTTTTCTTGTAGTGAATGATGCAGTGCGATGAAAAAAGAAATTACTTTTATTGAAAAAAATCAAACATGAGAGCTAGTTGATTTGCCTAACAATAAAAATGTGATTGGCTTGGAATAAGTGTTTAAAATCAAATATCATGCATACGGTAGCATCCAAACGTACAAAACAAGGCTTGTGGCAAAAGGTTATGCACAACAACAAGGTATAAATTTTGAAAAAAAAAATTCTCCTGTTGCTCGTCTTGAAACCGTGAGATTACTTCTAGCCTTAGCTGCTCAATTGCAATGACATATTTATCAACTTGATATAAAATCAGCATTTCTGAATGGTACTTGAGTGAAGAAGTTTATGTCCAATAGTCTGAAGATTTTATTATTAGTGGCAAGAAAGACAAGGTATACAGGCTAAAAAAGGTTCTATATGGCTTGAAACAAGTTCCCCGTACATGGTACAATAAGATTGACTCCTTTTTTATTAAAAATGACTTCCGCCGAAGTGAAATTGAGCCAACACTTTATTTGAAAGAAAAAATATCTGAATTTATTATAATTTGCCTTTATATAAGATCTTCTCAATTACTTGTAGATGATTTTAAAACATGCATGATGGTGAATTTTGAGATGACTAACTTGAGCCTATTGAACTATTTTCTTGGACTAGAAGTGAAGCAAGAAAATGACGACATATTTATTTCTAAATAAAATATGTTAATGATCTTCTTAATATGTTCAATATATTGAATTTCAAAGCTGATGCTACTCCTATGAATATGAATGAAAAGATTAGATTTGATGATGGTACATGTCATGCTGATGAGAAAACATTTAGAAGTTTGATTGGTGGATTAATATATTTGACTCATACAACGTCAGACACCTCTTTTTATTTTAGTGTTGTATTTAGATTTATGCATTCACCATCAAAATATCATCTTGGAGTAGCCAAGCGTATTTTACGCTATATTATTGGGACTAAAGATTTTGATATTTTGTATTATAAATTCTCTGATTTCATATTATTTGGCTTTACTGATAGTAATTGGGCAGGTTCTTTGGATGATAGAAAAAATACTTCGGGGAATATTCCCGCCTTGGATATGGGGAAATATCATGAAGTTCAAAGAAGCAAGCAACAGTAGCCCTTTCATCTTCTGAAGCATAGTATTGCTGCAACATTGGCTGCTTGTCAAGCTATATGGCTAAGAAGACTTTTGTTGGATCTTCGTCAACAAAGTGAAGCAAGGCCTATTTTTTGTGACAACAAATCAGCAATAGCAACGACAAAGAATCTAATTCTGAATGGACGAACAAAGCAATTGAAATACGTCATCATTTTATTCGTGATCTGGTAGAAGAGCAGCAAATTAAGTTAAAATTTTGTGGCACAAATGAACAAATGACAGACTTGTTCACCAAAGCTCTTCCTATGCGTAAGCATATTTTTTTAGACAATTATTCGAAGTTTGAATCTTTGAACCAAGGGAGAGTGTTGAAATATGATTCAAAATATTGTTCACATCTGTTGGCATGACTTATTTTTTAGTGGTATTGTTAGTGGTGTTGTAAGAGTGTGTTAGTGATATTTTTTAGTGATGTTGTTAGTGATGCTAGTGATGTGTCACACGTTTCATTTATAGTCATGATATTTGTGGCTATATTCTTTTTCATCTTTTTAGTCACTATCTCTATGTTATTATCTTGTATTTTCTCCGTTGTATGCCTATTTATAGGTCACTTTATTTTCAGAATTTTAATGCAATCAAGTTAATAATATTTTTTTTATCCAATTGTTCTTTGACTTTATTTTTTATAGAATTATTTTTTTGTTGGTTCTTAATCTCCAACATTTATATCATCATACCAATTTCTTATTTTTGGATCAAAACTAAGAAAATACAAAATAATGAAAGAAAGGAAATGACACTTCACCTAATCACCTATAGGTTGTGTTCGACATAGTAAACAATTTAATAAATGGATAGCGGTATAAATAACGAATAACAATTTGCGGATGATAGTTAATATTTAGAGGTGAAATTAGAGAATTAATAAATAAACATTTAGTAAATTTAGTAGTTGAATTAATTTATAAGTATAAAATGACATAAATGAACATGAAATAACAAAATATTAAATTTTCAATATAATATGCATTTGTTTTTTCATTGCAATGTAATAATAATTTATTTTCAATTAAATTTTCATATTCATTCATAAAATCAACAAAAAAAGTTTTTTTTTTATTTTCACACTATTTCATTGATATTTTTTCTAAAAAATGTATAAAAATATAGGAAGAAGACATTAAAGTTGGAAGGTTAAATTTGAAATAAAAATTTTAACATCTAAATACGCTTAAAGCCTTTTAAATTAGCATATTGTGAACCACTAATTAATTGTGAAATATTAATAATTAAATTAATTATCAAATATTTTATTTAGTGAATTGATTTAATTAAATTGCTAAATATTATTTTAAATTTTATTATTTGTTTTGTCAAAGTATCTTAAAAATCACTTTGTATTATATATATTTATATTTTAAAGGGGTAAATAATTTGTTGACGGTTCGGCATGGTGTCCCAATCTGAATTATTACCATAGAAATGTTTCTGATAGTGATCACCACGTACCGGAGCACTGTTCGCCGATATATAGCCCATGATTTGCCGACTCCATTTGAAGCTCACACCTATCAAGGATTGAAGTTTCACTCTCAGAAAATAGTTGAAACTTGAAAGACTATTCATAAAATTAAATAGAGTGGAATAAAATTTAATAGACATAAATAATTATTATGTGTATTCTTGTCAGTTGGTCAGTCAATTGTACTCCATTCATGATCGGATTTGTATGAGTACAATTCGACTTACTATGGAAAACTTTAAAATATTCCTGACATAATTAATAAAAATGCTTCAAAATAAAAGGCGAAAACTTATTATTATTATTATTATTATTATTATTATTATTATTATTATTATTATTATTATTATTATTATTATTATTATTATTGTTATTATATATTCCTTTTGTGTCGTAAAATACTAATATTATGTTAATTTGTTAATCATGCCGAGTTTTTTTTGACATTTAATTAAATCAACAAGTTCTTAGGTTGACTGGTTGAAATTTTAATTACTCTTGTAGTTAAGCATCTGAGTAATGAGTAAGTTGTAGTTTATTTCTACTTTCCTTGTAAAAAAAATTCTAATGTTTCATTCTTGTTATACTATTAGATTGTAGAATGATTGCACTTGTCATGTTTTTTAGAGAGATACAAATCTTAGTCTTTCAATAAATAATTAATAATAGATCCAAAATTAATAAAAAAATTAACTTAAGAACATACTATACAAACCATAAATGCACATAAAATCCATTGTAGAAGTGTAACAACAATTCGTACTCGGAAGAATTTCCAAAAGAAAATGAACGAACCGTCCTCTCAGTGGTGTTTATTTTGCTAAGTAAATTTTGGGAATACAGAAATCTGTTTTTCTTTGTTCGGTTTATAAGAAAAAAAATTAGTGTAACGAGATTATTCTTTTTTCCAAAAACAAAGAGGGATATTTTTCGTAATATTTATATATTTCTTCATTCGTCCAAAAAGGTTTCATTAATTAATATTTTCTTAATTGCAAAAAGATATATATTTTCTCTGGAATAAAGTCAGCTTACATTTTTTTTCCTTTTCTTGCATTCTCATATTTTTCCGAAAGAAATAGTGACAATATGATGCAAAAAAATAAAAAGTTGTATAAATGATAACCATGGTGCATCAAATATAAAATTCATACAATTTCAAATCAGGCCTGGCCTTTACACATATTGGGCTTCAATTGATAATTATAGGAGAATGAATCACTGACCCTTTTTTAAATAAGGTATATATAATTAAAATTCTTCATGGTATTATTTTCGTTTGTTTTCTTTAGAAATCACACGGAATTTGGTTGCATGTATTATCTCTCTTAGCGTGGATCCTGATATTCATAAGCTCGTCTGAATAATTCAAATTGAAGATTTTATTTTAATATATAAAAAATGCGTTTCCAAAAATTCCATCACCACGTCCATTTACTTTGCTAATTAATCGAATGCTTTATACATTCAGGGCCAATGAATTATAAGTTCCCCTAGAAATTCTATCACGATTACTCTTCTGTAAAAATGTAATATCCATTTTACCATAAAAGATATTGACAGAGTTTATTAAGTCCATGGGAGAGATTAATTATAATTTTTCTTGTTGACAAATATTTGGCTGTTGATAAATTTAAAAAAAAAAAGTGTGAAAAGAAGATAAGAATGCGTAATAGTCATTATACATATGACATATCTTTGATAATTGTGAAATGGAGCCAAGATTAAGTGCGTGGACATTTCTCATTAAAATTTGGCTCAAAGTAAGCTATATATAAAGACAATGAAATAAAATGCATATGATGAATAAATTGTTACGTCGTTATTATTTTGTATATAGATTCAACATACATTTTAAGGTTGGATTTTAATAAATTCAATTTTTTTTTTAAATATCGTGAATTAATTGTTCTCTAATAAGTTTTTAGTTGTAGAAGTACAGCAAGTTGAGGAGTAAAAAAATGCCGACCAATCCTATCCGAGAAGCTTAACTGACCTAAAAAAAACTCGTTTCATTTCAAATCATATTCCTTCTAATATAATAGAAGTATATTATTTCAATAGAAAATAAGGAATACATATATGGACTGTCATCAGATTTATAATGAAGGACTCAGATCAACACATGAGACTTTTCATTTTAAGTGAAGGTGAAGATTTGAGTCCTTCATTATAAATCTGATGGTAGTCCATATATGTGGAGCTGAATCTGAATCTGCTCCACATATTCCTTAACTCCATTTTAATATTCTTATGTTAGTTTTTAGTTAGATATTATTTTATAATTGTTAAAATAACTATCTTAAGAATATGTTAATTCTTTTCTTATTTGATATTTATATTGCAACTAAATATTTTTTAAAACTAATATCATAGTTAGTAATAAATTATGTTTTCATAAAATTGTTATATTAAGATATGCATGATGTCATAAGAGAATAATATTTTCAATTGAAGCTAACTTCTTCTTTGAATGTGAAGTATATCTATAATTTATTAATTTATATTAATTCAATTGATTATAATTTATTTTCAGGATTTAGTTAAACTGTAGATATAACATTGATGGCACTTCTTTTTATAATCTATATAAATAATATATTCAATAGAGGTGTATTAGCGTACACAGGCAATTAGGTGTGTTATATGAAATTCAAAAAAAATATTTTATTTGAAATTTAAAATATGGATATTGAGAGACTTGTCTTTTCCAATCACAAATCTCAAATAAGTCTCTTCCAACAATGTACGTCACTTTCCTTTTAAACATCTTTTTCCTTTTGATCTTCAACTGTGATACCAAATTTATAATTTCCAATTTTTGTTTAAATATAGTTAATCTTTATATTTTAAGCATATCATGTCTTTATTCTTTAAAAATACTTATTTTTATTAATTTTCTTATTTGTTTTATGCAGAAGATATTTATATTTTTCTCATTGTTAGTTAAATTGATTTAATTAAACATATTTATCTTAGGTAATTATATATTTTTTGTCATAGAAGTCATGAAATAACGACGTCCCTCAACATTTTACATTATCCTTTTTTAAGAAAAAAGTTCTTTTCTTTTCGGGCCATGTCATAATTATTAAATGTCGAACCAAATATGTCACATTGGACGCATATTCTTTTTGGGGTGATTGACTCCTCGTATTAATGGCATTAAAAAGATTCATGATCAGGGGCGGACCTACATTATGTGGGTATATGGGTGGGGGTGGG
>LTAE01001618.1:0-41709 GCA_001647135.1 Pontederia paniculata | reverse complement strand
GTGGGAGTTCCAGCGGGACGTGGCGGCGGGGGCGGTGATGGGCGGGGTGGTGCACACTGTGGTGGCGCCGATCGAGAGGGCCAAGCTGCTGCTCCAGACGCAGGAGA
This sequence comes from Pontederia paniculata, assembly GCA_001647135.1. NCBI lineage: Eukaryota > Viridiplantae > Streptophyta > Magnoliopsida > Commelinales > Pontederiaceae > Pontederia > Pontederia paniculata. The sequence goes on along the minus strand of LTAE01001618.1, from coordinate 41,602 downwards.
GCAACGCCGCCCTCCTCGTCCACGGGCACGCAGGCGCCGGCGGGGTCCAGCGGCGCCGGTTCCGGGGGATGGTCGACTGCATCGTCCGCACGGTGCGGGACGAGGGCGTCCTCTCCCTGTGGCGCGGCAACGGCACCAGCGTCCTCCGGTACTACCCCTCCGTCGCTCTCAACTTCTCTCTCAAGGTTTGTTCGCTTCCTCCCTTCTTCTCTTGATCTCCTCAACTACCTTTCTTTGCTCGCGCGTCCTTGTTCTTGGATGCTATCCCTCAATTTGGGGCCAATCGATATGCTCGACTCCAAGATCATGCCAATGGAATGCATAAATCAGATCCTTTGCATAGTGCGATATTGCGTTATCATTTGGTCTCAAAATAGAAATTTGAACGAGATATCTATGAGACTTTCAATGCGCAAGACAGATCAACAGATTTCCATTTTTTTTTATCATTGAATTAATGAAGCTGCTGTGTGATCTGCAGGACACTGTTATTATGTCGAGTAAAACTGAAATATTGAATTGTTGGCATATGCTGAATTTTCGTGCTTGTCACTCCTGATATGATTTGCTGCTTTCAATCCACATGTAATGGTTTCCTTTAGAAACCGAAATAATTCGATTCCCTTCCTCAAATCAATGTCTTTGTTGCAATTAGTGATAGGGCAATCTTGATGCCGTTGATGTCTTCTTCCAATTCTTACAATTGGTTAGGAATCAACTTGCTCTTCATTGCTTTTCCATATTAAGATATGCTATTTGATGTTTGCGGAATTTGTTCTACACTAAAGATGTTTGAAATTTTTTTATGATATCCCTTTTTAGTATGATTAGCATCTTAGATGCTCATTGACCATAGCTTGTTATTGTCCGCTTCTGGGGTCATTGCTTGATTTGTTCACATATTATATGTGTTGGTCTAGCGGTTCTAGCCTACTCAAAGCCGACAAACTGTACTTATTAACATGCTAAGTACTGACAATTGGCTGATTTGCTGTGACTTGCACCACTGTTAATCACCTATGTTGATGTGGAAAGCCACCACTTTCCCCATTGCCATGAGAAAAGACATTGTCAATCGTGTATTCATGTCTACATACAACCTTCTAAAAAATTGTTTAAATTACAAGGCTGCAAATATTTTTCAGGTGCATAGACGTGTAGTGCACATCATTGAGTATCCAAAAGTTAGCATTTCTTCTTTGCTAATGCATGTTTAACATCTCTGAACATTTGTATCGTTTGCTATTCTGGATGTCAGAACTTCTAATTCATATAGTGCACATTATATATCGTTTGTTATTTCTGAATATATAGTGCACATTATTAATTCTTTCTCCTTCACTTAAAATACTTTTGTGAATTTGTTTCTACAAATCTGGGAAGAAAATAATGTGCCAACTAAATTAATGTTGCAACGATATTGTTGTCGGAAATGTAACTCATTTAATAATTTGAACTCTAGAAGCACTAACAAACTCTATCTAAGTGATTTAATTGTTATGCATCATGTTTTTTTTCTCATGTACATATTAGTTGCATATATAATTGTCCTAGCCTTACGGTGATTTGTATTAATCTTTACTGTCCTTATCATAAGTTCGTGTACGTTTGGAATAAACAATGTGTACTATCTGAATGCCATTTTCATCATGAAAGATCAATGGATATTCTTTTCCGTCTCTTAAATATTTAATTGTTTTGGAATCTTTGGAATAGAGGGCTGTCATTCATCCATGAATTAGCCACTGCATTTGGACTTGTTTCTGCCAACCGACTTTTGTCTCTTGTTGCACTGATTACGGTCTATTAGAGCATTAAATATCCCTGAACAACACCAGGAAAGTACATTCTGGAGACTTTGGTTTGCTGTATTTTTTTTCTATAGGGATATGACTATCTCTTCCAATAGTGAAACTTGAGATAAGCAAGAAAAGGTTGTGATTTTACTGCCATAAGTTTGAAGGCTAGTAGGTGGGTTCATCAACCAAAGGGCACCTAGGCTTTAATGGAAAGTTCACATCTTTCCCGGGTTACTTGTTTGATGCAGGCTTTAAGTACACTCATAGAATCTGTTAGTATAGATGTGTTTTCCTTTCTAAACTAAAGAAAGAACCACATGTGTGTGTGATGTTGTCTTGCTGCAGAATTTTTGGTATTTATAAACAGCAACTGTTTTTGCTAGTTTCCTTTAGAACAGCCCATGATAATTAACCCAATACTTAGTGTAATTTTGAGTATTCAGATTGAGGTCTATATATTTTGATAAATGCCTGTGATTTAATACCCATGTTACTCATTCAGGATCTTTACAAAGCCCTACTGAAGGGGGGAGACACATCACTTAATGGGCGTTTTGTGCCTGTTGCAGCTACCAACTTCGTTGCAGGGGCTGCAGCAGGCTGCACAACATTAGTCATCATCTATCCACTAGATATAGCCCATACTCGCCTTGCAGCTGATGTTGGCAGAACGGATTCTCGTCAGTTCAGGGGCATCTACCACTTCCTCCATACCATTTATGCGAAAGATGGATTTCGAGGCATCTATCAAGGTTTACCTGCCTCAGTTCATGGGATGATTGTTCACCGTGGGCTATACTTCGGAGGGTTTGACACAGCTAAAGATTTTCTGATGTCAGAAGAATCTGCCTTGTGGAAACGTTGGGTGGCAGCCCAGACTGTGACTACTATGGCAGGGCTGGTTTCCTATCCACTGGATACTGTGAGGAGGAGGATGATGATGCAGTCAGGACTGGATAGGCCAATGTATCGTAACACTTTGGATTGTTGGAGGAAGATCTACAGAACAGAAGGTCTGACATCCTTTTACCGAGGAGCAGTTTCTAACATGTTCAGAAGTACTGGAGCAGCTGCCATACTCGTTTTGTATGATGAAGTGAAAAAGTTCATGAAATGGGGGGGTTTATAACCAGGGTAACGGCTTGTTTAGAGTTTTTAACCCTAATGTGCTTTCGCTAGAGAACTTTTACTATAGTGATGAAACAATTGCCGCACATTCACATTCTCCTTTTCTTTTTGGTAGTTCACATTCTCCTTTAAAAACGACAGGAAAGTTTCAATTCTTTTTCTTCATCGTGCTACATTACATGTATAGGAATTTTAATGGATGATTGACGACCAGTCTGTTTATCAGGGTTTCACATGATCTTTCTTGTATTTGTCTTTCTCGACAAGAATGCCCGACTTTTCTACCGCAAAAATAAGTTGACATCTAACACTAGAACTATCTTGCATTTTAATTCATCTCTTCATATATTATCTTGCTTTTTTTCGGTTCCATGACTAAAATCTCTTACATTTAACGCAGCATTGAAACTCGAGTAACGGTATCATTTATGGTTCGCATTTGAATTTTTTTTTCCAATAACAAACGAAAATAAATGTATAAGAATAATAATTTTTTTAGAAAGCGAATTTATCAAAAGTGATTTATTTTTTTATGTTTGATATATAACTTTTAAACTAGTGAGAGGAAAATATTTTTTTATTTGTAAAAGTATAATTCATTTTTTTAAAAATTTAACTCTTCTTTTTCCACAAGAACCGACTTGTTTTATGCTACCAAACAAGAAAATCAAAAGTACATTTTTCAGGAAAACGTTTTCGTCAAAACAAACATAGCATACAAAAGAGAGTTGCATGTCTTTGCACTGCAATCGGATTTGTATTTAATTAGTGCAACTTTCAGGAAAAAGTGTTGACATAGCCTGCAACCTCTTTTCATAGCCCAGCACTAACAAATGCGAACGACGATCTTATATCAGATGAAAAATGACCACTAAAATTTTCACCAACACATTACACTCGTTCAACTAGTGAATCAAACAAAAGACAACACAAAAAAAAGCAGCAAACTCTCCAGTCTCCATCAGAGCTATTGAAGAACATCTAATCACCAGCGTATATAAGAAAAGCAAGCCATCTCCAAAAAAAAAAAAATCAGTGTTGTTTTCTCTCATTGCCGATAGCTATCTGCTTTCCGTTCTCCGTAAATCATTCTGCAGTTAAACATAGTAAAGAATTATAACTACTGTTAAAATGCCAAATTCGAGCTGCTAGAAGCTATTTTACCTATGCTATGCTTGTCTTGATCTTCATTCCTCATCTTCCTCATCCTCATCCTCATCTTCCTCATCCTCATCCTCATCATCTGAAGCTAAAAATTCAATATCCTCGGCAGCCTCTCCCGTAAACCATGAAACAGCGTGTGCGATAATCTTTTCTCTTATGATTGATCTACATGTCCAAAACCAGTATCGCTGTCAATATTTAGAAGGGAACAATAACCATGAACCAAGATATCAAAGAAAAAAAAGACATGAACCAAGATATCTAGTATTTTATGTCCACATTATATAAAGGAAAATTAACATCAATCAATTTCGTCACAAATGAACAGAAAGTGTCATCTCACAAGCTCTTCAAAATTTTCTAAGAACATGGCAATAGAGATGATAAGAAATTGGGTTACCCAAAATCGTAATCTTCCTCCAACCTATCCTGAAGCTGTTCAACCTGCACAAGAAAATCATCAACAATGTTATTGAATGGTAAAAAAGACAGCTCTCTTTCCAGTTAAAGTTATTTAATCTGGATTACCACATCTTCATCAATTTCATCATCATCTTCAGGGATCTGAGGTGGACTAAAGAAGTTGAAAAAACTCAAACAGTCTTCAGTTTTAGTTATTGGTTTGGTATTCTTTGATCCCTTCTTTGGTTTCTTCTTTAAAATCTTTTGTGTCAAACACTTCCCAGGATGCCACTCAATTGCAGTCCTAAAATAAAAGGTTAACATAAGATTTCATTAGAAAAACAAAGTTTACAGTATTCAAGAATAGTTACCCAATTGCTTTCTCCAGAATTGGTTCATTCTCATCGATCATGTGATATGTTTTTGTCAGAACAGAGTTCTTAAAATAAGGATTAGGATCAAAGAAGAATTCGAGCTTGAAACCCTTTGGATCATCAAGTTTGCACCATTTGATATCTTTCAGAAACTTAAGAGCTTCTTCATCACGCTCCTGGATCTGAATTTAGAGAATAATAAATGCTTAGAGCTACAAGCACATAAACCAGAACACGAGAAACAGAAAATGCCTTCTGCTTACTTCTCCAGCCAGCAAATCATTATTTTTCATTGCAGTCAGCCAGAAGTTTGGAACACCCTTCTCTGCAGTGCAAAAAGCATGAAAAATATCTTAGTCAGCCAAAATGATATAAAGAACACCGACTCACTAGGGATGCTGCAAACCTTCACTGGATTTATCCTCTGTTGAGGCCTCCTTTTCAGTTTCCTTTGTAACACCTTCCACTTCAACCACACCATTTACAATTTCATAACGCTGGGTATGAATGGAAACAAATGAGAAAAAGTAAAGAATCATGTAACCATGATCGGCCTTTTGTGCAAATAAGGAATCAACTGGAGTTTAATACAGAAAAAATGCAATCATTAAGAACAAACAACAATGTGTTCCAAGAGACAATCCAACACCCTAACAGGCTAGGATACACTTACTTAAGGTAAATAATGTTCGTAAAATAAGATAATTAATAGAAACCGGTAAGAATACAATGTTAAAGGGGTACCTTGGTGTATAGGGGGTCATAGAGCTTCTGGTATTTAACTTCAAGTGCTGCTCTCTCCTCAAAGTATTTTGCCTCTAGTTCATCATATTGGCTCTGGTAAAAAAAGAAGCAGCACGATTATTACTAAATTATGTAGGGGGAAGTTTCCAGGTATAAATAGGACAGTGAAAAGAATGAGATAGGACCTCAAGCATCTATGTTTATTTAAAAGGTAAAGTTGGACATCAGAATGAAAACAAAATTTCAAATGAGCAATTAAAAGAGATATCACTTCACATGTTATGCAATGAAGTTCAGTGTCTGATCCATGTGGAAAAAAAGGAACTTAGAGATAACTGTTTAAATGTTTAGTTCAAGCCTAGTGCACTAGTTACCCAATACTGTCAAAGTGATAAAATTAGCCAAACAGATACTCTTGATTAAAAGTGGCAGTGAAGAATTCACTGGTTTCAAAACCTAATGCAAAAGATGAGAGAACTCACGCAGGTTACTTTGAGCCTGGCCATGAGGTAAACATATGCTGAAGATGCACATAAAAAGCAGACTTTTATCCTTTTTCTCAATAAGTTTGACATATCACAGGAAAGAAAAAGTAGTAGACAACTTGAAGAATTGTTATATTAACAGCATGTCAAGTATTTTTTTTTTCTGAAAATACAACCATTTAATTGACATCATAGAGGTTCAAAGTTTGCATACATGCAGATTCATTTTGACCAAGAACCATTTGTACCTTTTTTTTAGAAAGAGTAGAACCATTTGACCTAATTTAGCAATCCAATTTAAAATCCAACTTTGAGTAGAATCATCAATCAAGATAATATTACTACACATCTACTGACTAATATCACAACACACAAAAACTTCGATAAGCATGAACATCAGGAATGACCCCCAATATAAATAATCCTAAATAGCGCTTCTTACCCCTATTTAACAATACTGTTTCTTTTACCGACAAAAAAAACAATACTGTTTGTGCCCTAGCTTAGGTCTATGCTATCAAAGTTTGAATATTCTATCCTATAAGCTCAATCCACTTAATCCTGGATAAGTATTCATTACCATCGTTATCCTGGATAAGTAATCCTGGATATAATCAACAAGACCATCATGCATCAAAATTTCTCAACATATCACAGAGGATTCTGCAGCATATATTAATCTCAAATTCTGCACAATTTCCATGGAGTCAAACTAGGCTTGGATACTTCTCTGTTCAACTATCATTATGAATCAAAATGGGAGATCTCAAGAATTTCAGAATGTCATATTTAAAGACATGAAGACATTTTTTTCCAATAAATTGTTTGTTAAGACTTCTACAAACTTCTTGGCATAACTCCCACAAGTTGCATCCCGAAGACCATGCAATATTCATCAAATGCATATAATAACAAGATATATGTCTAGTGAACTCATGAAAACAGCACATCAACCATTTCGAAACACAGTTGCTATTGTCAAATAAGCCCTACAAACAGCACAAAAAGTTTTGCAACGACCATTAAATTCTACCAAGATATAATGATATTAATTTATATAGCGCCAGAAGAACCAAGATTTCGGATCAGGGGGGCAACGAGGAGCACAAACCTGGATGCCCCTAAGGACTTCAACGCGCTTCTTGACATTAGGATTCAGTCCTTGAAGCACATCCACTGGCTTCTCGCCCAAGATTTGAAGCTTATCCTGCATACCAACAACATAACGAACGTGTTTGAAGCCAATAACCAGAGAAGAAAAAGGAAGAGAAATTCGAATCAGAGGACGAAGTTAAAGGAAAAAACGGGTCACCTCCAAGGATCTCGCCAATCTCTCTTTCTCATCCGCGTTCAAAGCTGAGAGCACGCGATGGAAACAACTCCAAATAGATCAGAACAGAGAAAAAAAGAACATATGTGCAGATAGAAATTTCGGAGAAAATGGATGACAATTGTAGAATCGAACCGGCATTGGAATCGAGATCAACGTTGTTCTTGGTGTCTCTTGTGGCGTCGGCCATGGCGAGGAGCAAGCGATCAAACACCTGGCGAGCGTTCGAGAGCAAGCGACGGGAGTTGGAAGGAGGAAATGGTGAGCGTGGGAAGGGCGATGAGTTTGGGGGTTTAGGCTGCGACTTTTATAGGCGTGGCTGAGGACGTGGAGGCGTGGAACGTAACGGAACGGAGAAGTTTATTATTATTATTATTATTATTATTATTATTATTATTATTATTATTATTATTATTATTATTATTTGCTAACATTTATTTTAAGGCCATTAAATATTGTGGAGTGTGGATCCGTGGGACAAAATCTTTTACAAAAGGCATCCTTTGTCTTCTTAATCATTTTAGTAATATTTTCTAAGGATTTAAAAACATGTAGCTCATGATCCAAGATTATAAATAATTTTAGTTTAAAAATCTCAATGTCATGAGATAAAAATTATGCAGTAAAGTTTTTTTTGAGTTAAACTTATAACAATACACTAAATGTGTGTTAATGTAAAGAAATTTAACATTAAAGGGACAGATAAAATTCATCCATAATATAAAATACTGTGTTTCTCCTTTTAAGAAACCCAGTTGGGGACATCAATTATAAGTAGAATAATTGTATTATATTAGTAGTAGCAAGCTAATTATTATTTATTTTACTGAAATGGCACTGCTTTTATGCTTCATAATTACCATTAATGATTGCTGAGTCGCAATTTGATGAAAAATATTTATGATGCATTTCATTTCACACTTTTTTTACGACGACGACGATGATGATGATGAAGAGGATGGAGGAGGATCCTCCATGCCAGCAATGACCAGGTAAGAAGGCAGGATCCAGGATGTCTGCAGGCAATGTAGAAGTCTTTACAGATCATTCCAAGTATGACAGATTGTAATATCATTCATAAGCCTTAAAAAAGGGAACAAAAGTTGTATTAATGAATCCGGCAGCATGATTTTTTTTTTCACAAAACTTACCTAGTATTAACATATAACAAAAATGGAAAAAAGATGCTGTGACTCAAACAAATTTGGATAAATGTTGTCAAAAGGGAATCATTTTGCTAGATAGAGCAATTTAGATTGGATTTCTTGAGATATGACCTCTGCAGCAATTACTGTTTGGCAAATAAAAAGAAAAGTATATTAGAGTTTAGAGATTTGACGTTATTTTTTTTATAATAAAATGTTTGATAATCATTTTATACATTAGCATTTAGCGATTGAGTGGTGGACTATTTTAATTTATTTTTTATTATAACTTCTATTAATATTTTAGCTATACATATAATTATAATCATCCATTAATTTCTAAATATTATTGACATTAGTACATATATTTTTTAAATTATGAATGTATATTTAGTTAAAAAATATTATTTCAAATTAATTATCATAAATCATATAAAAGTACATAATATTATAAGTTAAATATTTTATCATATTAATTATTAAATCTATTTATGTCATTTTATAGTTATTAATTAATTTCACCGTCATATTTATCAAACATTTTTTTATTATCACCTTAACGAATCACTAAATATTAATCGTTAATAGTTATCATTGTTAAACCTCTAAATAAATTTTCATATACTCTTAAACCTTTATCTACTAATAAATTCGTTATTGATGTCAAACACAACCAAAAGCAAATAAAAAAATGCTGAATTTGGAAGGCAAAAAAAAAAGAGGGGCAGAAAATAACTGAATACGCATTATGTTGGAGTGGTCCTCTTATGTTAGGTTTTAGATCTTCAAAACTCAAATTAGTTAGAAACTAGTGCAAGTGAATCAAGTCCAAGTCGTTACTTGTAAGGTTTCAAACTTTTATATTCGAATTACTAAGAAAGTAATAGTTAGATGTCAACAACATAAAAGAAAACACACAAAGAAGAAAGAAAAGCTGACATAATTACAGTTATTACATATTGGTCCCTTGATTAGAGATTTTGTAGAATATGTTGAGATACACATTGAAGGCAGGTGAAACGTGAAATTCCTTTTGGGAAATGGAAAAAAGTTGTTTTCTGGGCTGATCACTTCCTAGCTGTAATCGAAATGTGTTTTTTTTTTCCTTTTGATTTATTTCAGTTGGGTTGTGTTTGGATTCAGAGGGAAAGGGAAAGAAGTGGAACAGAAAAAATAACCTTCAATGGCACACAGCTTATCGATTTCCATTTCAGCACTCCTAAGCTTCCTTGATACAGGAGATTGAATTGTGAGCTTATAAACATCAGACCGAGAGTTCATAAATCACTCATGCTAATTTAAACACATATGGAAGCTAATGAAAATACCCTGGATATGTGCTGGATATCTTGATCTTTTTGCCTCAGTCACAAGAATGAAGTCTTCAACTTGGATAGTTAAATCAACTCCAGATGGAAAGCTAAGATAAATGAGGTTCTTTCGGCAACTCTGGGATCACATCATTCTGCAAGTTTTAACTATCTCCAACTATGGAAAACAAAAAAAAAAGTAGATAGACCATTCAGTTATTTGGGGAACGGAAATTCGGCAGACAGAAGTTGCAAAATCCGCGGCTGTTGATGAACAACAGCAAGAAGTCAACTCACAAACAACTACCAAAGCATGCAACTGTCACTAACTGCATAAAATGAATGCCCGAAGCAACAACTGTGCCTGAACAGGTGCTTTGATATTCTAGCTTCATAATATTAGTAAACAACTGAGAAATTAGTCTATCAAATTTTTCGCGCAGTATATTCCAAAAAAGTACCACCCGACTAAAAGAAGTGAAAAAACTGCCATTCCGATGATGAAGGACCAACCAGCCATGAAAATTCCAAGAGACAGGACTGTGACAAATGGAAAGAACGATCGCAAGACCGATATGCTGTCGACCCACTTGCCTTTCCACAGCATCAGAGTAATCAAGTTTAAGATGTTCCACCCGAGAGATCCATTGTATGCAGCTCTGTTTAAGCAATTGGCCACAAAGGAGTAACAGTTGCAGGTGAACAAGTTATAGTACTTGTGCTGAAATTGGTGCATGCTCGAGTTCAGTGCATCATCCCAGGAAATTGCTGTACCTCGTTCTGCATGTTTGTAGGACTGCTGGCATGTGTGCCCTGATATATTGGGAGGAAAACAGCACTGCCAAGTGCAATTAACAAATCAGCAAGTAGAGCTTCTAGACAAAATAGATAGATACAGGATCATTCAGGTGAAATAGTTGCAGGAAATATATGTTTTGGTTGATGACAGATAATCATTATGTGAGACCTTTCTTATAATTTCTGATTAACATCTTGGTATTTCTGAAATGCATTTGTTAATGACATGATACATCTGACTACCTTGTTCTACTAATTGCAGCATCACTATGAAACTCATTACTTGATTAAGACCTACAAGTAGAAAAACTTCCCCCAAAATACTGGAGCTGAAAGCTAAGGCCTCATGTAAACATTACAACATAATACAAACTTTAGCAGCTTTAGTTCACATGATTCGACTTCCCTGGGTTGTCCTTAGGAATAGACTCGAGTGAAATCCACATGCAACAAACATTATCAATAGCACAATGGAAACCTCAGTTTCACAGCAACAGAAAAACTCTAGAGAGAGAATAAATTCAGCACTTCTTTCACATTACGTGAAAAAAAAAACAGGCAACTCCAGATATGCACACGTTTATGCATGCTAATGTTTAATTTAACGGCACGAATTATTTCTCCATTTAAAAGAACAGAAGAATGTCATCTTTATTTCTTTGACATTTCTGCTTTCTCTTCTGTTAGAAACAATATCAATTGCACAAATGAAACCATTGTCCATAATAGGTAGCTGGTGAGTGTATAAAATAGTAGCAGAGCTATCATGAGGCAAATCAATTTAGAGAACATGGTACTAAGGTCCAAATACGTGGTAAAAAACAACATCATTTACTTCTTTAGACAAGGCCATACCTTTTCTATATCTAGTTGAAGATATCTGGCAACAGCACCATAGGCAAAATTATTGACAGAGACAAAGTTGGAACCCGCAAAGTCGAGAACGGACCCATCCTCAAGGCAAACACCAAGATGACCCATATAAGGAGCCAGCCAAGATACTACTGGAAGTGGAGTCCAGACTATGCAGCAAGGAAACCTGGCATTCTTAGGATCCACTTTGCCAAGTGGCCATAGTTCATTTTTGTTTTGACTAGCATTTGCATCTTCACCATCACAAAGTGCTTCCAGTTCCATCAATGTAACTTGCTTTGGGGACATCAACTTCTGTGAATTTCTGAAATTATAAGTACACCTCCAGTACTTCCGTTTTACTTGACTCAATCATGATCAACACTGAGACAAATAAAAGTAAAACGTTTTTCCCAAATTGAGACCTTGAATCAAGAGATACAATTGAAAGATTAATAGTGAAATTGAATGAAAAAATCCAAAAGCATGCACCTTAAAAAACAATATAGAATTCATTTACATCACTCAGTTAACAACACATCTTTATCAAGTAGATGCAAAAGAAAAATGCATTAAATTTTATTTAGATATTAAATTTCTACTACTGGATGATTATATGTGCATCTGGACACCTCTAACAGAAACTGCAAATTTATGTCTAAGTGCAGACTACTCTCTTTTACCAGGATTAGATGCATCAACAAATGTAAAGCAGAGAAAAAACTTACTAACAATTTTTTGAAGATCATAAATGCTACAATTCTTCATATTTTGAAAATCCAAGCCAATTCCTGAAAGGCAAGCTACTTCTCAACCTCTTGATGCAACACATATAGAAAATCCAATGCATCAATAGCCGGAGCTTGCATCTATCCATGGATTGTGATATTTATTCAGCAATTAGTACATAAAATAGTACCGGTTTTTGAAGGTATCATAATCAAGAACATTGTGGAACAATTTAAGAACACTGGGCTTCCATATCAACAATTACTGACAGTATATATTATATAAACCATTTCCTGATCACCTGCTGTTCAAAAAGCAGGCTGTCTACTTTGCAAGTTGCCAACTGCCCTAATAAATCAAACCAAAGCAACAACTAAGTTACAGAAGTACTGCACACAGCACATCAGATAAAACTCTGCAGCAAAGATACCAAGGACAATTCAATGAACAAACAAGCAAGCATCTTGCCCCATATATTCGACCATGCAGGATCCGTACATCGCATACATCAGAACAGGAAACGTAAATTTGATCATTTAAGAGAAAGAAGTGTAAGGAAACCTTTGGAGGGATGGAAAATAGACTGCAAGGGCTGCTGGCAGCAGCAGAGTCCCCGACGACCATGGTAGCAAATTGGAAAGACCCGATTCGGACAAGAAGAAGGATATTACTTCAGAGCAGCAAGAGCATCGATCAGCAGATGAAGAAGATGCAGGTCATGATCGTCACATGTCAAGGGAGAAGAAGAGTAGTGAAAGCAAGGTGTGGAGAGAGAAAGAGAGAGGAGAGAGAGAGAAGGTGCATGCACCTGCCACCGAGTCCCACACCTCCCAAGAACACATTTTTATTTCCCGCAATATTTTCCGGTTAAAGTGGTCATAGCTCCCAGAAGTTTCGGCAATTTTTTTCTTTCTCAGTAAAATAATAATATTTCCATGAGAAATGTGAGACACAATGTCAAATTATTTTATATACCGAAATTATACTATGAATTAAATAATAATTTTCAAAATTAATCTTATATATTTAAGCTATTATTTTCACTCAAAGTTATCTGTAATCCAAAAAAATACAAAATTTCTCATTTTAAGAGTAGCGATCCTACGACAAACTAAAATTTTTAAATTCGAAAATTCACGTAAAGGTATTTTACATTTAATAAATTTGACTCAAAATTTTAAAGTAATTAATATATTTATTATTTTTTTATTATTCGTTGATAAAAAAATAAGATGAATATTATGGTATTTTAATTATTCTGTTAATAATTTGAAGAAAGAAAGATTTTTCATGAGTTCACATATAATAAAAAACGTTATTTTAAACGAAAATTATGAAAGATAGTGAACTATTTATAAATTATCAGATAAAATAGAATTTAGATATTAAACACATATTATTTAAGAAAACAAGAGTAAAAGACACATGAAAATATTTATCAATTATTATTGATCATTTGTTAATTGTCCTATTTCAAAATAAAGTGAAACATGAAATTAAACATATAAAAAATAATTATTTGATAAAAACTATATATTTTTTAAAGAGTGAATTATTGTCAATATATAAATGAAGGATAAATAATACATCTATTAATTTCATCTTTTTTAAAATAATATTTTAAAATACTTAACAAATATTAATATTATAAATTTCTTATTTACTTATGAAGTCAACTCGAGAATTTACTTGAGTCTAAAGAATTTACCTAGTTCGCTCGAGAATTTAGTAAAGTTTATTATAATTTAAAATTTAACTCAAAGTTAACTCATTTGAGATTGTAAATTCGTAAGAGTTTAAAAGTTAAACTCAAGCGTTTAAAAATCTTGCGTCAAACTTAAATTTTTAATTTTAATATTTTTTAACATGATGTTTGAAAAAGTGATATCCAACATTTAATTCATGATGATACTTGACCGTGAATTAAAGTTGAATTCTTTATAATTTTGTTTAATCTAACATCATCTTTGATTATGATAAATGAAATATCCAACAAAAAAATTTAAATTCAAAAAATCAGAATCAAGAACTGTATAAAATAATGAATAGTTGCTTATCACTCCACTTGTTTATCTATTTTTAATATTTCAGTTCATGTTATGTAATATCAGGCAATAAATCTATTTAATTATTTTTATTAATCATAAAAATGATAAATAGTATTATAATTATTATTATCCGCTGCATTGTTGCTGCTGCCATAGGAAAGGGAGCCATATGGGCCTCAACTTTCTGTTATTGACCACATAAAGAGCGTGCAAATAAGGCTTTGTCTGAGCCACGAAAAAATAACTAACAGAAGCTCTGAAGTATTTTTTATTTTATTTATTTGTCGTTAAAAACCAAGTCTAATAAATTAGAAACTAAATTAAAATCGACATAAAAATAATTTCTTTAAAACATATCCTGGACTTAAAATATTGTCATAATATCAATCTTCTTTGTATCGATATCTTTAATTTGTTTTATTATATTTTTTCCCTTATTTTCAGGGTTAATTTATTTAATTTGCAATGATTCAGAAATTGTCAGTTAATTAATGCCAGCAGGAAAAAAAATAAAGGTAACGAACATGCCGCACAAATCAAAACAAACACCACATCCAACGGCGGATGCAGCTCCGTCGAACAAGTCGCATTTCCGATTCCCTTAATTTCCTTTATATAAATAAGCAAATCAATAATAATAACTAATAAATATATAAAATATTTGAGCATTAAACGGTCTACCTATATTATATATAGTCCCTTCTAAGGTCATATCCCGAAAATCTTAAGAATATTAAAATAATAAAAAAGGTATATGAAACGTTCGACAACTCATATTTTGAGCGGTACAATTTAAATTAAATTTTTAGAACAAAAAAATTTGTTGGATTTTAAAAAAAAAATTCAAATTTATTTTTTTACGACGAACACTGATCAACATAAATATGAATTAGGAGATGTAATAAAAATGTAATTAAAAAAGCATAACGAGGTTGTAAAGATTCAAAATTTCAAATTAAACAGTCCAAGAGTTAGATGTCTAATCAATATGGTAAAAAGCTCATAACCCAACTTATCTAGTGTGCCTTAAGTATAAAAGGGGCAAACTCAACTATCAACTTTATTTTTCTTATTTTTCCTTTCCTCATGTTCTGTCTTCTTCTCTTCTCCAGTTAGAATTTTGAGGAACTCTTCACCATTGTTCAGCTCAAGGTGAATCTAGAGAGGGTTAAGGAGCTCTAGGGCAAGAGGAAAGCACACAAAGAGAAAAAAAATGATTGGGCACCAAGAATTAAGAAAGAAAAAAATTATCCAAGATATGAAGGGATTTAATTCCTCATTTTCTTATTTCATTCATTAATTTAAGGAGTATAAGAATATTTAGTTCTTAAAAATAGAAATGTGTTTATTTATGATAATTCTTCTTCCTTGTGAGGTTGATATGCCATGTTTTATATGCCTAATCTAATGCTTCTATCATGTATTGAGTTACTTGTATGATCCTTGGTATAATTCCTTTATACAATGAACCATTGGGCCATGAAAGAGATGAACTATGTACCTTAGAATGTATCATATGAATCTTAAGTCAGAATCATGGTCCAAATGTTATCAATTTTATATTTTTATGTTTAGTTAGTCATGTTATGAAATGTTAAATTCATGTATGAGGAAAGCTATGAAACTAGAATGCAAATTATGAGCCCTAAATGGAAATCCTAACGCGTATGCTTACAAAATTCATGTTCTTATGTTTTAAATTAGTATGTCATGAATTCTATGTTGTGTCATGTTCTTGAGTTTACTTATATGAATATTTTTATAATTCTTCATACTTTTGAACCCTAGATTCATGAATAGGATTAAAGATGAACCCTAGGTTGAAACTGTAGCTCAAATGTTCATAAATTTCACATTTTTATGTCTAATTAGACATGTTACAAACCTTGGAACGTAGAAATCAGCTTATGCATGAGATTCCTAGGGCGAAATTGATTCATATGTATAGAACAGATGAATTTCGGAATGAAATCGGATGGAACTAGGTGAATTAGGATTCTAGGACAAATGTCACAGCATGTGAACTTCACGACTATGAATAGGCTCATCAATACCGTGATAAATTTTTTATGGGATGTGAATCCTAAGGACGAGATGCATTCGTCTCTATGATGGCCATGACGAGATGTCACGGGCAAATCATATGGCTAATACGTAAAGATGTAAGATGTAAAGGATGATGAAAATGAATATAAGATGATTAGTCTCTTATAAGTTCTATGTATGTAATGCTTCATGTATGTATTGTTTAACATCATGTCTATATTGATTTTGCATTGATTTATGTTTAAATGTCATGATGATTATCAAGATATCTATTATATGATATGTATATTGCATGATGTAGGTCGACCTTTATATATTCTAATCGGGAGATTTTCACCTCCTCTATTTTTGGATTCATGTAGATGAAGATGCATGATGAACTTGTATGTTGTTTGGTCATGGCAGTCTAATTAATATGCACATGATTGTGTCTAAATTTAGTTGTTCTTATTTAAGTCATTAGTGTTATGTCCAATGAACTTATTTATCATGTTATTAGTCGAATGAGTCTAAGACTCCTATGAACTTATGGACTTTATATTTGACCATCAACTTATGCTCTTATGCGGCGAAATATTGACTTCTTTTGAACTTAATTATGTTTTCATTGGCATTATTATTATTATTATTATTATTATTATTATTATTATTATTATTATTATTATTATTATTATTATTATTATTATTATTATTATTATTATTATTGTTATTGTTGTTGTTGTTGTTGTTGTTGTTGTTGTTGTTGTTATTATTATTATTATTGTTGTTGTTGTTGTTGTTATATTTTTCCGCTACAAATTTTGTTGTATTTATTTACGACATTTATAATATTATGGACTTTTAGTTTGTTAATGTTTAGTGGGTCCAGGTTCAAGGTCCATGAAACGTCATAAAAAAGCTAATGGAAGGCAAGACAACGGGAAACATGTAACCATTATTTTCATGCTTTAATTTTGTTCTCGAGGGAAAGATTGTAAGATGATGAATCTGATACACCTCTCCTTATCGAGCAGCACACATCAATGGATTGCGTTTGATATGTCCTTCAATGTACAGTACAGACATGCAATATACAATTATTCTTTTCTCAGTGTATTTATATTTATATTTATATTTATATTTATACTTATATTTATATTTATATTTATATGTGTGTGTATATGACTGATCTGATCTGCTCGTATATATATGTATAGCGGCCACAGCCGGTATTAACTGTATCTGGCTTCTGGTCCTGACATAAATTTGTTGGCATCGTCCATGCAGACTCAGCACGCAGGATGGTGCTAAGATCATGCTTAATTGCCTTTATACTACCTGCCACCACTCCGATGGTCCACCTTTAATTATTCAAATCATGTTCTTCCAAAATGATGAACAGATCATTGTTTCATGAAGGCGTTTTTTAATCAAAACAGCAGCCTTGCAATCATCTCAAGGAAGAGAGTTCAACCAAAAGAATCTGCAATCATCCTCTGTATTACTGAAAAATGTTTGCAACTTATTATGTCCTTTAGCTCTCTCATTTGTGGAAGATTCATGGCATTTTCAGTTTCTTGACAAATTTCAGGTTTGATTCTTATCATAAACTTTTCCCTCATTACTGTTTGTGACAACTTCTCATTGTTATCCAATTTATCATTGGCAGGATGGATCCAAATGCGCGCATGGATTGAATTGTTGTAAAAATTTTCCAGTGTGATCCAAGGTAGATAAACATTTTACCTGCAGTAGTGCTCGCTCACTGTGTAGACAAGATTAAACAGTAGGACCGATGAGGGGAAGACGCATGGCTGCTTTTTGTCATGCAACGTAGAGGAGGCCAAAGCTGCAGGCTTTTTTGTTCCTCTTACAGTACTACTGCCTAAAGTGGTAACCAATGAAGGAGAGGTATATATATAAACAATCCACATGACTAGCTACGCCAAGTACTGCTAGTATTGTTTATGGTTGCAGAATGCATATTGATGAATGGAGTACTAGTTTTTGTTCCCAGTTATGTAACATTTCTGAAGATTTCAGAATCCAAGAGATAACAAGCATAACCATGCAGGAAGAACAAGCTCGAGGAGCAGGCTTTGATCCATGACCTCATGATGTATTCATGCATGGCTCCACATGATCCATACTCGTGGGTAGAATTATCACAAAAGGAATCTGTTCAAAGGAATTCAGTACTGTTAAAAGCCTGAACGCGTTTTATCTTATCAACTTGTACACTGACTTCTTCCGACCATTCAGTGATCACAAGACTACAGGAAATGGAGTACTCCTCAGTAACCATATGTGTTGGTACCCTCATTACTTGGAGAACGGTAAATATTTTTTATTTTACAGCTACTCATATATATATATTATATATATATATAATTATTAGTAGCTTCCAATACTCAGATACTCTTCTATTTGATGTTCACAATTGCATCACCAAGTTGCAATAGTAACTAAATGAATCAATATCTTGCTCAAAGTAGATTAAAACTTGAAAATATATACATGTAGTCTTTGTTCCCTTTCCATCACCCCAAGTTTTCTCACAGTGGATTTATTTGACTACCATCTGACAGAAGAATCTAAACTTTAATTACATCAAGCCCTAGAGATAAGCACAAGTTTCAGAAAACAGTACTGAAGCTTAAGAGTTGGCCTAAATAATATTAAGAGGGAAATCATGTCAAGCAATCATATAAAATTCTGAGTTTTCAGTCAGATCATGTCTGGTTCTGAGTTTAAGTGTTCTTTTTTTTCTTTTTTGTGTTTTAAGTTATATTAGAGAACTATAAAATGCAAGTAAACTTTGATCATGCTTAATTTTACTTGTCGTTATAGCATTTCATTAATGTGATACAATTTATCTTTACTTTTATATGACAGCTTTCCATATGCTGCACGGGGTTTGTGCATGTTGAGTCACTGTACGCCTTATCATCTTAATAGTTCATGATAAACGTCTTACAGTGGTCATCAGGGCGGCTTACAACATGTACAGATCATACCAGAAAGTGCAGAAGAAGGTAAAAGCTTACATTTAAAGTCACAGCACAGACGCAGCTGATTTGGAAGTCCAAGATGGGGGTGATCAAACAGTGAAACAGACGTATCATGCTTCAGAAATAACAGTCAGAATACACACAAATCAAAGCTGCATACTTCAACTTGTTTGATGCTGCGGCACATACAAGATATTGGTGCTTTTTCCCAAAAAGAATAACCTTTTATTGCTATTTCTACGATCCCTTGCAGTTCAAACTCTCCATGCATAGACAGCTCAAAGATCGAATGCTTAACATATCGGAAGGGATGTAAAGGACTAGAGTTTGAAGGAAAAGAAGGAAAAAGAAGTGCAAAACTGCACTGTCAAGTTTCAGCCGTAAATGATGCCACAAGACAGAGCCATGAGAAGAATAGCTGCGTCCCTCTCATCCTGTGGAAGAACTCGGTGGACAGCTGAATCACTACTCAGGCTAATGATCTTGTTGTCCTCGAACTTGAGCTTCTTCTGAGCAGTCCCGTTGTTAGCCATCTTGCACCTCTTCTTAAAAGGAAGGATGCAGTTCCCCTCTGACAACTTATCCATCTGCATCTTACCAGGCTGCTTCTGAGTGCTGTGGATTGCTCCGCCGCCTGCTGCTGCTGCTGCCGCCGCCGCCGCTGCCGCCATGGCACGTCTCGCCTTTCTTTGCCTTATCCCGCAGGCATTGCAGAGAGACTGCAAAGTGAAGCGTAGACGACTTTTAGAACAGCAACATACAAAGAAGCCCAAAATAGTTTAAAATAATGAACTGAACACACCTTAGGACCTTGAGGTCCACTTCTCCACAAGGGGGTCTTGGTAGTGTTGCAGTCTGAGCATATTCTTATGACACCTGTAGGTAAACTCATCGTGGCGGTGCTTCCGCTGCTGCTGTCTTGGCTCAGCAGCTGTTGATCCTGAGCAGCTTGTGCGTTACTTCTTGTTCCACCTGCAGCAACCTTATCTGGAGCCAACATCTTCTTCATCCATCGCATCTTCGAAGGCATCCACTTCAGCGATCCATCTGTACCTTCCCTGCTGAGTTCATCCTTCGAGGGCTGCCTGGTGATCTCGCTGTTCTTGTTGCTGTTGGTGGTTGCAGAATATGGTGTGATGTTATTTGGCCCAGAATCTATCAAAACCAGACCATTATGCTGCATAGATAAAATCATGCAGTGCACCAGTCGTTAGAATGTAAATTGCATGCATATATGCAGAAGAAAAAATGAGTAAAAGAGCAACAACTTTTTGGGGCGTGATCACAATAAGATTCCTCGTACTTACCTCATATGGATGGCCATGACACAGAACATGCCCTTGCACATCTGCTGAGCTGAAAAGGAGGGGGCATGCGAAGGAAGAAGGTCTCTGAGCTAACGAGGAGAAGGTTGGTAGGTGACTTTGATCTTGATCACTGTTTCCAGGGGGGAGGAGGAACTGGTTCACATAAGCTGAAGTCATGGAGCTCCAAGATAACTTATTGTAGCTTTGTATATATATATTAACTATGATCTACCAAAGCATGCAACAAGAGATACTACTTGGGCTACTAGCCTTTATTAAGCAAAGGAACAAAGGAGGAGGAGCAGCACACATGAGATGAGGGAGCAGGAGGAGGAACAAAGCTTATTGGCCCAAACCAAATGATCAGGAGGTGTAGGTAGGTTATGAGGGGTTGGGCATTCTTTTATATATGTGGAGAAAAAATAAAAGAAAAGAAAGGACATAGTGTCACAGACATAGGGATATGATTGTGGAAGTAGTCATGCACATGGTTTCCCTACAACAGAGAGAGGGACATGACACAGCACCAAAGTGAGTGATCACCAGCATAGTACAAAACATTAAACTCCAAGCATCAATAGAAGCCCATCTCTAAGATCAAATTGCATTATTGCACCAAAGCTTTAAGATATTGATCATGGAAATTATTTGTGGGGGCTGGAGGCAGGCACACTCTCATGCACAGATCTTCATTCAGGCATGTACCATGGTTAGCTATATTCACTTTCCGGCTATTGACGGCAGTGAACAGGAACTAGTTCCAAGCTTCCATATATAAAAGTCCATCCCTAATGTCAAATTGCATTCTTTGCACTAAAGCTTTAAGATAATCATGCAGATGAAGTGGGGCTGGAGGCAGGCACACTCTGATGCACAGCTCTTGATTCAGCATGTACCTGTTTGCTTTCCGGATATTGACGGCAATGAATAAGAGCATGCAAGTTGTTGATTCAAATGTTTAACTTTTGTAATGTACTTCTCATAACAATATACGAGGTTGAGTCATGTCAAATTTTCTTGTGAGGCTAACTGATAGTTTTCTCAGTAAGAGGTAGTCTGGGCATTGAAAATTTCACAATGTCATTCTAAAAAAGATGGTTTTTTTTACGTGTGATTTCTTTTTCTTGTTTCAGATTAAATTAGTGAGACAGCAGATCATAACTAATACAAAAATATTAATTAATTTTCCCGTCATTTCATTTTACCTGCACAGTAAGAAAAACACAGTTTGATATATGATCGTCACTGATCCTCATCTTCTCTCTCTCTCTCTCTCTCTCTCTCTCTCTCTCTCTCTCTGTGCATTATTTAGGAAGCAGAAGGTAATGAAAAAGAGAGGTGTCGTTTATCGGGGTCACGCATGGCTCCAAGGCACAAAAGACCAAAGCGTCGGCGACGAGGCTGCTCGTGATTTCTGATGAGGCCGATTGAGGTATTGTACTAGGATTTTTACTGTGCAAGTTATCTCACCTTTACTCATCTTCTTTATATATGAAGCGAGTTTGCTTTCTATAGATAAGTCATAAGAAAGTATGGCGTATGGCTGCTCTATGAATAAGGATATAATATGAATATAAATGATAAGGATGTGAACATTTGATGTGCATAATGACTATATATTGCATTCTACAAAGTCAGAATGCTCGAATGCATCTTACTTATTCCGAGTAATTGTATTGTTCAACCAAATTAAAAATAGGCAAAAGATAACTTACGCGTACAATATCACTAAATCATGGTTATTTCGCGTTATTCGAAATACATATATACTACAAGAAAATGATATTTTTACCTTTTTTTAACGAAATCAGAGGGAAAAGTATACTCGCAAAAACTTGCGGCGAAAATAATACCGCCATAGCTTAAATTTGAAATAGATAAAAATTCCTCAAAGTTTGTGAAGGAAAAAATAAGCCCTCACAATTCCGTCACAAAATTGCGACTATCTAAGAAACATAATATCATTTGCTTTAATCCTTTCATGTTGTATTTTGACGAATTTAGGAAATTAATATTTTTACTATATATTTTAAATTTTATATTATTTTTTTCTAGACGTTCTCAATATTTAAGAAAGAAAAAATCAAAGGAAAAATAGCTCTTCATCACTTGCTCCTTTTAAGGAAGAGATTGAAAAGGGGCAAAAATCAAGCTATATTTGGATATTGGAAAAACATTCATGGACTCATTCCGAATATGAGTCGTTGGTAGACAATTCATCGCATTATATTGTCGATGCATCAATACAACCTCTAAATTATATTCAAGACGTTGATGCAGTATTTCAAACAATATGCACGAGATTATTTTGAGTAATTAATTAAAAATTTTAAGATTTTTTATTATAGATTTATTTCATTGCATCATTTTAATATTTTAATTTATAAGTTTGTGCTTTTCAAATATATCATTATTGCTCTGTGAAGATACGATAAAATTGGTGCTTTCTTGAAAAGAAATATAACACCACAAGACAAATATATTTTAGAAAATTTAAAGTTTGTTTTGCTATTCGACATAATTGAATAATCATATTTATACTTTAATTATGCAATTTTTGAAAGTCAATGTTTGGTGGGATGCCAAGAATACTAAACTTATGTGGAAAACATTCACCACTGAGTGTTCCAAGAAATTATCTTCTCTTTTAACAAACATACGAGCATCACAAATAAAATTTGATTATATTAATGAGACTATAGATCGAGTTACTTGTTAAATGGTCCAACATAAAAGTAAATGTGAAAAAACAAAAGCAAATCATGCATCTGATCAAGATGCTTGTGTACATGTTAGTCGTTGTATATCTAAAATTACTACTAACAAAAAATGGTACGTTGAAATTGAATACATTGTGTTTTAAATGTTTTTTATTTGATATTTTTGGCTAAAATTTAATTCAGGAAATGGAACTTAGTAAAAAAACAATAGAATATTATTTTTTTTTAAACCTGTTAAAGAACAAATAATAAATTAGTTTCACAATTTGCATAGACGGCATATGTAACACATCATATTATTTAATAATTAATTTATTGATAATTTATTTCATCTATAATTCATATTTCAAGAAAATTTTAAATAAAGAAATTGAACATATAATTTCAACTACAGAAGAGGGAGACGCCAAAGTAAATACCCAAAAACATTGAAGGGAACATGTTGGCATGAATTAAAAAAAGTGTGACTGTGTTTGGATCATTTGTGAATTATTTCGATCTAGGATCAGCACTAAGTCTGTGTCGATCTATTGAAGTTAAGAGATAAAATGGCATGTTGATGAACAATTCGAACAAAAAGATGAATTATAACAAAAATACTTATAAAAATACGTCAACAAATGCAAGAGTGAATGCAATAGGGCCGACGTGCGAAAAAATTGAAACAAATGATAAAGGAAAAAATGGAGGTGCTCCCTACGTGCTACCCACTCTTTTAACCGTAGGATGCTTAATCTATGGTGACTTGATTTAGGAGAGAGAAAAAAAGTAAAAGAGAGAAGATCTAAGATCCACCGAAGATTTAATATTTTACGGTTGAAGATGTAGGTAACATGATGCTCCCTACTTAACTAGGGAGCACCTACATTGAAACCAATGATAAAATATATATTGAATAGACGAGGATACAATAATGATTATATACATGATAATGCCAATTAAGTTTTAATTTATATATATTTTTTGACAATTTTAGTGTAAATTTTTAGTTTTCTATACATTTTTAATTTATAATAATATACGAAAAAATTCGTCTCAATTTGAGACGGACTCGATATTGTCCATCCTAAATTAAAACGGACTTTAATTCTGTTTAAAATGAGACAAACATTATTTTCATCGTGTTTTCAAGTGTAACTTGCGTTTTTCGAAGGTTCAAAATCGGAATCAAATGCATCTCAAATTATCATTTTCAATTGATTTTTAATATTTATAACCAAAAATTTCACCAAAAAATATTATTTTCTTGTACACACGTTTCTTTTTGTTGTCAAGAATATGCCTCCTATATCCACCAAGGCTTTAATCCTTTGCTGTCAAAAATTGCGACTATCTAAGAAACATAATATCATTTGCTTTAATCCTTTCATGTTGTATTTTGACGAATTTAGAAAATTATTATTTTTACTATATATTTTAAATTTTATATTATTTTTTTCTAGACGTTCTCAACATTTAAGAAAGAAAAAATCAAAGGAAAAATAGCTCTTCATCACTTGCTCCTTTTAAGGAAGAGATTGAAAAGGGGAAAACATCAAGCTATATTTGGATATTGGAAAAACATTCATGGACTCATTCCGAATATGAGTCGTTGGTAGACAATTCATCGCATTATATTGTCGATGCATCAATACAACATCTAAATTATATTCAAGACATTGATACAATATTTCAAAGCATATGCACAAGATTATTTTAAGTAATTAATTAAAAATTTTAAAAAATTTTAAGATTTTATATTATAGATTTATTTCATTGCATCATTTTAATATTTTAATTTGTAGGTTAGTACTTTTCAAATATATCATTATTGCTTGGCAAAGATACGATAAAGTTGTTGCTTTCTTGAAAAGAAATACTAACATCACAAGACAAATATATTTTAGAAAATTTAAAGTTTGTTTTGCTATTCGACATAATTGAATAATCATATTTATACTAAATTGATGCAATTTTTTTAAAGTCAGTGTTTGGTGGGATGCCAAGAATACTAAACTTATGTGGAAAACATTCACCACTGAGTGTTCCAAGAAATTATCTTCTCTTTTAACAAACATACGAGCATCACAAATAAAACTTGATTACATTAATGATACTATAGATCGAGTTACTTGCTAAATAGTCCGACATAAAAGTAAATGCGAAAAAACAAAAGCAAATCATACATCTGATCAAGATGCTTGTGTACATGTTAGTCGTTGTATATCTAAAATTACTACTAACAAAAAATGGTGCGTTGAAATTGAATACGTTGTGTTTTAAACGCTTTTTATTTGATATTTTTGGCTAAAGTTTAATTCAGAAAATGGAGCTTAGTAAAAAAACCAATAGAATATGTATTTTTTTTAAAACCCGTTAAAGAACAAATAACAAATTAGTTTCACAATTTGCATAGATGGCATATGTAACACATCATATTATTTAATAATTTATTTATTGATAATTTATTTCATCTATAATTCATATTTCAAGAAAATCTTAAATTAAAGAAATTGAACATATAATTTCAACTACAGAAGAGGGAGAACGCTAAAGTAAAAACCCAAAAACATTGAAGGGATCGAACATGTTGGCATGAATTAAAAAAGTGTGCATGTGTTTGGATAATTTGTGAATTATTTTGATCTAGGATCAGCACTAAGTCTGTGTCGATATATTGAAGTTAAGAGATAAAATGGCATGTTGATGAACAATTCAAACAAAAAAATGAATTATAACAAAATTACTTATAAAAATACGTCAACAAATGCAAGAGTGAATGGAATAGGGCCGACGTGTGAAAAAATTGAAACAAATGATAAAATATATGTTGAATAAACGAGGATACAATAATGATTATGTATATGATAATGCCAATTAAGTTTTAATTTGTATATATTTTTTGACAATTTTAGTTTAAAATTTTAGTTTTCTATACATTTTTATTTATAATAATATACGAGAAAATCCGTCTCAATTTGAGACGGACTCGACATTGTCCATCTTAAATTGAAACGGACTTTAATTCCGTTTAAAATGAGACAAACATTATTTTCATCGTATTTTCAAGTTAACCAACGTTTTTTGAATGATCAAAATCGGAATCAAATGCATCTCAAATCATCATTTTCAATTGATTTTTAATATTTACAGCCAAAAATTTCACCAAAAAATATTATTTTCTTGTACACACGTTTCTTTTTGTTGTCAAGAATATGCCTCCTATATCCACCAAGGCTTTGTCATTGAAGTGGTTCTTAAAGTAAGAGGTCGTGTGTGCGCGATCGTTATTGTTGGAAGAAATTTATCTTCAATATTTTCGCTATGACTCATACACTGAATTGCTAAATATCATGGCTAACGTGAAAGGAAAATAATTCGCCCCTTACCTATGAGACTTCTGTTCTGAAGAACTGAAGAATGGTCTAAAATGGTTGCGAAAAACAAAACTTTTATTCCAAAAAAATGAAAATTTAGTTTCTTTGTCAAATAAAATGAACATATATAAAAAACTCCTCGAGTTCAAGTTTTTTTCATATAAGAAAGTTGTTGAGAACCTTGTCCGTTACAGCTAAATTGTGATGCAAAGTGATACAGATTAATCGAAACGAAATCTTCAAAATTATAGTGAAAACAAGTAAAAATTATATAATTTTGTATGCAAAATTATCAATATCTCGATCTTTTACAATCTATCTTATAATATTTAATTTTCTACTGATCTTACGATCTAATTTTTAAGATCTTTGTAAAATCTTTCACAAAATTTGATGATCTTTATCTATTCATCAATCTTATAACTTTCTTACGATTATAAAGAAAGATCTCGATCTTAATAATCTTCTTTCTATATTGGTTTCACGAGAAAAATTTTGTGGGACAATTATATGAAATCAAGCTTAACATAGACGATAATAAAAATTAGTAAAATCAAACCTATACATACATAAAATAACATACTCCTCTAGGAATCTCTTATCTTCCATCATGTACACCCTATATATGATCACAGACAAGACAACGACATTTCTTCGGCGCCTTCGACATACCAGCTGATCAAGTTGCCAGCTTAGTGAGGGTTGGACTTGTAACCTTACAAACACCAATATATACGGATATATTTTTGCTTCTTTTCTCAATACAAATATCTGGACCTGCTTCAAAGATTAACACACTTCATTTCAGCAGATAAGCAGTCATCTCACCACAATAAACAATTAAACCATCACTTGACATGGAAAGAGAGCCTAAAATCGAGATGATCTATCAGACATTACATTTGGCTTTACAGGCCGCAGGTTTCTTATCTCTGTTGGATGATCACAAGATACAGCTCGGGGCAATGAGAATACAAATACTTTTTATGATGGCAAGAGTAGATACGTTCCGGATGTGTGAGTCACTCCTGGTATTGGACATAGACCTTGAAAATAGCTAATTTCCTCTTTTGTTTTTCTTTGTTTTAAAATTTGTGGGGTGCCAGGCTCAACTCAATTATTGACCACACCCAACAAAGTGCAGCTTTCAGAGGAGAGCCGGCAATATTTTCCTGCCTCTGTACTGGAGCTACAGGACACTGCACTCCCCCCCTCACAGGGACCCCATCCCCTCACTCTTGTCTCTGGATGGCAAAAATGGACTCTACTTGGGTATGAAAGAGTAGCATACACTTCCAGATCTAACTCAGATCTGGAGTATGTACATTAGCTTTCATCATATGGTGAAGCTGTAGTGTTTCAACATCAATGTTGAACAATCAAAAGATGGCCATAAAGTTGGCGCCCTGCCCTTGATATATGGCAAGGTTCTTACAAAAATACACCAGGAAAATACTGCATACAACTAAATGAAATTCTTGTAGAGATGCCACATCCGATCCTTTATGAATTTCACAAATTGCTCTCAATAGTTTAATACAGTGAGAACAAGAAGTGGTTTCACATAATCCAGATAGGAGGAAAAAAACTTGACAATATTACTGAAAAAAATCTGTATGTGGAATCACACAAAAAGTCTCCTTAAATGGGAAAAAAAAGAAAAAGATCTGTATGTAAGCAATAAGTAATGAACTAAGATAAAAAATGACAGTTTGTGCACTGGAAATCCCTGAGGCGCACCACAAAAAGAATATCTGCCGCCACACTGGCAACAAAAGGAGAACCCGTGGATATATCATTTGATCAATAACAGATGACCGATTGGATTGAAAAGGGAAAGACAATAAAACTCACAATCTCAATTTCAAGTGCATGATTCCTGTAAAGGATACCAAAACAATTATGTTTACAAGCTCGGCATAGACTTAGCTCGGATAAACTCTTTCAGAAGAGCCTTCTCCTCATCGATTTTCTTTTTCTCTGCCCGATCAGCAAGCTTGACTTTTCTCTTCTCCTCCAAAATCCACTGGAAGATCTGGCGCTGCTCTTGTTCTGGTATTGGCGTGAGAATCTTCACTGGAGGTCTAACAGGTTCAACAACTTTCTTCTCTGGAATTGTTGTTTCGCTGGTTGTTACCAGAGCGGCAGGAACCTCCTTTTTAGATTCCTCTTCCTCTTCTGACTTCTTCAGTGAAGTCCTTACAAGGACATATACTGAAAATTACATTATTGTTAAATTTGGAAGGAACAACATGATACAGTGCCTTACTCAGAGACTAATGCCAAGATTTCCTCAAAATAAACAACCACTTCATGCCATCATCAGCTCAGTGCCAAAATTAGGCAATGTTTGCAAGTTATTGGTGATATGTTAGAAAACCAGCTCACTAAATACACTTGTTTGCAGCCAGCTTCAAACACATAGTGCAAATCTAGTACTAATGTATAGTATCCTTGTTCATGCTGCTGAGCATAATGGCAGCTCACAAGGAATTTATGTTAGGTTATCTATCCAGTCAGAATTAAAATATTTGCTTGTTTATTGAGACGCTTGAGACTTCCAACAAGATGCTACTATTTCGACGGACGCAGGAAGCCAACACTTCATGTGCCTTCTGCAGGGCACTTTGAGCGTGTGGTGGCACGAGAGGTATGGTTATGGTGTACTTGCTCATGGATTGATGTCAGCTCATCGAGGGAGCTTTGGAGGACCTTCAAATCTGGTGGGTGAAATCTACAGAATATTGTTTATGTCACAAGGCATCGTAGAGTTACGCCTTTTTGCCTTCCAATGGTCCATTTGGGTCCAATGTAATGGATGCATCTTTCAGGGGGAAAGGTGTTATGTTGAAAATATTGTAATGATGGCGAATAGTTTGGTGAGAGAGTAGGAAAAAAATTGAAACTCTATCTTGTACTCTGCAAGCAGTATATTAAGCACTAAATAAAATGGATGATTAAAAGTAACCATCCTTGACATTTTCAAAAAAAAATATATCCAGTATCTTTTTTTTTAGAAGAATATATCCAGTATCTAAATGGCTTATGGATGGAATAAACATAATTTAAAAAGCTTAATATTTTTCTTTGATTATCTAAAATTAAATAATGACCATTAAATTAGCGATCCATAAACAGGTTACTAAGTATGAAGAAAATTCAACCTTGCATACAAAACAAAGTAAAAGCTTAAATGAAGTATCATATGAAGACAAACTAATAATGAACCTCCTGTTTAAGAAAGTTTGGTGTCAGATTACAATCAATGTTTTTTTGAGACGAGATTACAATCAATGATGCCTTTTGAAAATGGGACAGAAAGGCCAAAGCTCCAAATACCCAAACAACAAGAACTATTTTTGAGAATACAAATAATAAAAAGTTACCTGTGACTTATTTGAGGTAACAAAATAAGGAAACATCACAAATCTTAAAGTAAAGATAAGCACCAACCAGATTGATTGGCCTACCATCCAAGTTGAAATAAGGGACAAACTCTAACTTATTATATTAGATGTGCAGCTGCAGCAACCTAGTAGAGAAAACTTTTTGTCAAGTTGTCTGCATATCCTATTTATGTTAGACATCTGAAACTGCATTCTGGAACATCTTAGGATTTTCACTACGCTTTAAGTTACTTGAGTTAGTTTTCATGAATGAAATGAGATTTATTGCTGAATGAAAGGAAACCTAGTGAATTGAAATCATGCATGGGAGTGTAGAGAGGAATCAAGAATATATGTTCAAGGTATTGATTTCTATTTAAGAATCTGCGCAATTAGTGAAACGAAAGGAATTTGATAAGGCAGTTCATTAGCATCATTTTGTTTCATCAACCACTTCTCTTTTGGTGTGTATATGTGGGACATGAACAATTTTCAGAACTTCAATTCCATAAGTTATATGGCACACAAAGATCACTGCTTGTGATATAACTACATTTCTTTGCAAGATGCAACCTATGATTAAGACGACAATGTTAGTTTGAGGATCAAGTCAAATTTCTTTCAAAAGGCAGAGAGGAAGTGTGTTGAGCTTAGTCCAGAAGTATATAGATAACGGTATTCTCAAGATGTTGTCCAGAAGGATAGGTGTCAAACTAGAAGATAACAGAGGGATATTTTTAGGGGAAATAGCAGTAAAGATGCAGTGGAGGAAGAGAAGAAAAGCAAAATGTGCATGTCCATGTTGGACCCATCAACTCTGCTTGGCACCTTGACTGCAACTTAAATACATTAATATTCCAGAACATAACCAATTGATTCACCAAATGCAACTTGTAGCATGAGTTCAGATCAAGACTATGTGAATCCATTACAGCCTATCTGCTCCTGAAGGACCACCATTGCATGCGATCACTACTCCAAAATGTCACTACATCATCAAAGAAGTGTGAAACATGCCTGGAAAAGGTTTCACAATTGCCTAAAAACCTGACTTTTGATAATTTCTTTTTTTTTCAGTTTGCCAGAAAAAGGTTGGCTGCCATTGGCATCGTTCAACAGATTCACAAGAAGGGTACACCAGAAGACCAAAGGAATACAAGAAATATGAAGGAAAAAATAGCAGCTTTACAAAAAAAAAAAGGAAGCACAGCAAGAAGCAAACTCATTTCTTAAGCAGATTAAACCAAGTTAATACACACAAAGTTGTCACATTGACCTCGTTTTCAGATGTAGAGTCAAATTCGTTTTGGATTCCGGCAACAAAAGACATTGAATTAGCAGAACACACCTTCAGTGGCAAACGTTACCTAATTTCTTCTACTCCTTGTGTGGTTCAAAGATAAATGCAGAATTTTTCTATCGATCTCGACTCCATAAAGGCATTACAGCGTAGACTACACAGAGCACTCCAGATGTTCGATGGGAAACCCCAACGACCGAACGTTAAAGAGAACCCAGAGAAGGCAAAAGAGGGTGGAGTTGGATGAACTAACGAAGACTGACCTCCGACGGCAATGTTGGCGGCGAGGAGGAACGGCAACACGCGGCGGACGAATCCAACTTTCGCCGGCGACGGCGGAGGCCGAGAAGCGGCGGAGGCGGTGGTAGAAGCAGTAGCAGTAGAAGCCTTGGCCTTGGACGACGGCGGCGAGGAGGAGGAGGAGGAGGCCATCGAGGACCGATTCGAATCCGACGTTTCGATGCACTTCTCGGTGTTCTTGAAGGATTTCTTATTCCTTCGTTTCCTTTTTGTTTTTTTTAATATTTTTCGTCTGATAATTTCTATCTTTTTAAAAATTGTTGGAGGTCCCACCAAATTATAAAGTTTCCTTATCCACGTTGTGTTATGGGTCCCAATCGCTTATTTCGTTTTTTTTCCTATTTTTTACAATTATTACAACTTATTTGTTTGTAACTTTTATTCACAACTAAATGAAATAATTCCATATTTTTTATATAATTTCATTTACATTAACTAACCTTATTTCATAAAAATTTTCTTGATCACGGCATTTTTGCCCACGATGGCAAAATGCTGGTGAACTTTTAGGGACATTATTTTTGCAATCATTTTACCTTTTCAAATAGTAATGTTTTCAGAATTTGAAACTCCACTAAAGGAAAATGATGATAGCAAGTCAACTTGTTTTGTAACTATATTAACAATTTTCAAATTATCATGGTTGTTGGATAATTTGATGATGTCATGCACAAATTCATAATACTGCAACCATTAAATGAATTAAGCAATACATCAATTTTCCTCATATATGAGGGCAACAAATTAAAAGAAAAAAAATGCATTCTCTAACTGACTGACTTGTGTACATTTCCCGATATATATAAATATTATATATAATAAATATATATATATATATAATATTAAGCAACAAATTAAAGAGAAAAAATGCATTTCTCTAGCTGACTGACTTGTGTACATTTCTGGCACTGGGCAGACGTGCGACCAAACGAAGTTTGGGAACTTTGCGAGGGTGACATGGAACAGAAGCAGACTTGGAGAGCATGCTGGTTCTCGTGCATTCATCCAACATCTTTTGGGTTTTCTGCAGGGTTCCACCAGAAGACTGTAAAGACTGTTCTGAGGGGAAGCATGCTACTGCAAGTGCCTCATGATGAGCTCCATCAAGGACAACAATCGACTCGCAACAAAAATGGCTGCTTTGGAATGCCTTGCTTGATTTGATCAATCTTCGACCTCAGTGTTGAAGACGAAACTAGGGAATACGGTGGTGACATCCCTGAAACAAAACATCGCTGATGAGGAGACGGTCATGAAGTTAGAGAGCAACCCATTTCGAGAGAAAGATCAAATGTGAAGCTCGCTACATATGTCATGTAGAGAACATCATGTAAAATATATAGAGAAGTCAATTTATGCCCAAGAATTGCAAACTGCTTAGTGTGCTATCCAGATTGCTAAAGGATTCAAAATTTTGGTTATTGGTATACTTCAATCGGAAAGAATGAACATTCAATATCTCAGGGGATGCACTGGAAAAAAAACTATAACTAGGCTCAGAAAAATTGGATATAGAATATTGAAGAATGCCTCACAAGAATCTGTTAATAGAGATATTTTTTATATGGTATTTAAAAGGGCATGCACAAAAGCAGGAAATTCAAATACTAACTTCAGATAAGGAAGAGTCATATTCTTCAGAAGAGTAGGGTGTCTCAAGACAAACTCCTTCCATTCATCCTTGTTGATCTTACCATCTCCATCAGCATCAGCATCAGCAAATGTCTGCAAGATAATAAGAAGAAAATTAAAAGGTAGAAAGCAAATATGACCACATGAGATGAAGGAGACAGAGTGAAACATGCCTTGTCTATTATCTCTTCAAGAAGCTCATCTGACAATATCATATCAGACTCCGTCAAGATGGCAATCACCATTTGCTTGACCTATAAAAAGCCAAATGGCAGAAACTTAAATTCCAATAATGACAAAGATATATTGATGTAATGATCCAGTATGAACATTTCCAATTGCAGATAAGTGCACAAGGATATAGTTCATGAATTGGCGTGCCTTCGTGTTTTGGCATCTGAGGTCACTGACTTGAGGTTATTGTCATAAGCATTTCAACATGAATAAATATGGCGAGCATTATATTCAAATATAAAACATGAGAAACCAGAATATTAACATGTCCAAGTGTAACTAATATTATCTACAATTAAAATACTGGTGATATTTATAGGACTGATCTATGGGAGGAAATAGGTAGGGACTCGGTGATATAGATCCCTCGAAGCCAATTTTTCTGTGAAGTCAAGCCTCAAAATCAATCATAAGATGATTGAAACAATATTTATTTATTTATTTATTTATTTATTTATTTATTTATTTATCGCAAATCATTCATCAAAGAGGCAGGTTTAAGTATGCATGTCAGATTATTTATATAAGGATAGAGTTGTTAAAAGACAATTAAGATGTCTAGATTCTTTATATCACAAATGCAAGAATGTAGAGAATGTAGATTCTTAGCAAGATGTTTTGCCTTTTGTTTCATCTGTTAATAACTTGCAGTGTGCAATTGTGACAGGCCTATGGCTTTATCTATTGGAGTTATCTTTGGGGGTTTGTTTTATTCTAAATTCTCTTCTGGGCATTTTGTCTCGAGAACTATCTGGTTGGATTTAGGCAGTTTGTAACTGCCTCACTGGCTTGTGTTGCTCATGCTTTTGTGATTGATTAATTCTTTCGTGGAATTCATGTATCGGAATAAAAAGAACATAAAAGTATAATAAATCAATATGACATCTCCAGCACCGGAAAACTACAATATAGGGGCAGATATGCATTCAAGTATTCAACTTAAGTCAACAAAGAAAACTCAAAGGAACACGTTTGCAGTTAAAGGATTGTGTTTTGAGGGTGGAAAGAGAAAGGATAGGAAAAAATACTGGAATAGGATTAGATGTTCATTAGAAACATAACCTCAAGCATGTTCATATTGTTTGCTCAGCAAGTCGAACAATTGATTTCAATGCAAGGTTCAATCATAAGTTATCATACCTTAAGGTAACACCTCAAAATATTTCAGATGTATACATGTTATATTGCATTAGATGGATTTGAAATCACAAAGATCTTTTGCTGTGAACTAAATTCGAGTTGTTTGGTACAAATACATGCTGTTATAATAAAGCAAAATGAACAGACTGAAACATAGCTTGCGTGTGACTGATGCTATACAGGAAGAAGGGGAAAGCAGAACAAATATTTACCTTTGCATTAAGGGATTAAAAAAATTGATTCACGAACTAAAACTGATAATATGAAATGCATTTTTAAAAAATCTGAAAAATAGAAAGCTTATGCATTCATATAATATGAAAACTCACTTCTTCGCGCTCAATGAATCCTGTTTGTCTAAGATCATACAATCTGAATGCAACTGCAAAAATTGGAAAAAGGAAAAGGTAAATATGCTATGTTTTCCAGAAATATCTCGTGCAATTGTCAAAGTTGGGAGCTTACAATCAATTTTGTCTTCCAGAGGGGCATATGGATGAAAGACACTAAGAGCATGGATAAATTCTTCAAACTCAATAACGCCATTTTTCTTTTCATCAAAGAGATCAAAAACCTAAAAAAAAAGTTCAAGCAAACTTTTAAACATCAGCCAGTGGCAGATAAAAAAAAGCAGACTTTCATCTATTTGCATTCTGAGTTGACCCTCTTCTTTAGGCATGGTAAGATAATTAGGATTTCAAAAGGATGAACATGTCAGAATTTGCATCAACATTTTGCTAAAGGTCAGTCGCATATCCTATGAGACCGATGGACAAACTACTAGATAATGCACATTTTATAAATCGACATTCCAAATATATTTTTCTGTAAAGTTATTTAATTACATCAGTCTCAATTACATAGCAGAATAAGTAGACCGAAATTTGAGAATAAATACTGCACTTACTCTGTCAAGGAAAAGGTTCTCACCAGTTCTGGTCCTGAACAATGCTAGTTGGAGTTCTTCCTATAAAAGTACTTCAGACAATCAATAGAAATGAGGAAAAAACTGTGTAGTATTATATGCTAGCAAGTTTTCTTTATAAGTTTAAATCATCATGTTTGATAGTTTGGCTGAAGTTTGAACATTGTAAGTAGAGCAGTATTTACCATTATAGATAAGCTCAAACAGTGAATTTTTACCAAATTCAAGTCACATTGATAATTGAAACTGGCTTTTGGTTTGATTGGAAAAAGAAAGAATATCTTGATGGAAAACTTATAGTTGACTCAAGCAATTCAAGGTGAATCTAGAATGATATGACTTGCACTGCATTTTTCAGTTAAAACACAATATGAATATTATTGGATGAAGATGGAGCCCACATCTAAACACATTATCAGAAGAAAGGAATAAATCATTGGATTTTCTATGTTGATTCGTTCACTTTTGTCTTAGAAAAAACATGATCTACAACTTTTTTGCATCTAGCTCCAAGAAAATAGCTGAAACTGGAGGCCTGAACTTTTCAAAGTGTGATACGATATCAAAGCAAAATTATGGACAGAGAATACTCTCACAGGAAGAAAATAGTTTACGATCTAAACTTATCTGTACTCCACCGGGGTAATTACTAATTCATGTTTCTAATTCGCCTCTCAAGAGGAACCAGTCTCTTCTGTTATTTTTTTTTCGTTTAGATTCTACAATAGCGAACAAATCCATCGACAAGAATCTTTCAATACCTTGTGGATGAGCCCGTCGTCGATTATGGAGCAGCTCAGCTTCTTATAGAGCTCGTACAGCGCCTCGATCTCGTTCACCGTAACTTTTTCCCCCCAACAAAACCAGAAAGAACACAGTAAAAATTCGCAACTTAAAAGCAAAATCACGAGAGAGATCCAACGTTTTGATTCAAAAGGCCATAAAGATTCAAACTTTTTGGCAAATGCACGAGAAAAGCTATATCTATCACGGGAAAGAAGGACACACGCATCCTTTTCAGCAAACAAAAAGGGCAACGCGGTGAAAAAACGAAGAATCCCGAACAAAAAGGTAAAAAATTGCAGATCTCAGAGAAGGAACAGAGAAAGCAAACACGAAGAAGCAAACCATGGGGATCATACAGCAGCGGGAGTCATCGGCGAGCCTGGCGAGTTGGTAGAAGGTGCTCTTCTCCCGGGGGCGTTGGCGGGGGCGGAGGAAGGAGGGGCGGTGCTCGAAGCAGTCGGCGACGGCGCAGATGAGGACCTCCATTATGGCGACGAAGGGGATCAGCACTGCGCACAGCCTCTCCCCCACCGTCAAAGAGCTTGATCTCTGTACTCCGCCCAGCCAAAAGAAAAAACGAGAAAAATCAGAAAAAAAATACCAAAAAATAGAAAAATTACAGGGATTCAGACGCCATTGACGAAGAAGAATGAGGAGGAAAGCAGAAGCAGAATGATTACAGCGGAGTTGGATTCTGATGAGGTGTTCTTCATGGGAAGGAGAGGGGGAGAAGAAACCATCGTAGCCACCAGCGAAGCGAAGCGAGGAGACGTATAGAATTCTAATCCTTCTCGTGTTGGTGTTGCTTAATGTATCATCGTATAATCCAACTATGGACACTAATTTTTAAATCATCTCATTAATTTTTCATAATTATAGAAATAATATTAGATACAAATAAAAAAAAGTTGGTGGTCGGAGAATGTTTTATAATTTGCAGATGGTAAGAATACTCGATTCTACCATTTTTTATTATATCTCAATTTACAACTCAATAATCAAATTCAAAATTATTATTTTCGTTCACTCAACTCAATATTTACTCCTCGATCATAAGCAAAAGATAAAAAAAAATAATCTATAATCAAAACTAATTGACATAATCAACTAAAACAAAATATGCTTTAAAAAAAGAGTTATTAGTCCCAAGTTGAATTTTAAAAAAATAATTTTATTAGAATTGAACACATCCCAATTATAAAAATATTATATTATACCTATATGTATTTCAATATTATAATTTGTATAAATGAATAAATACTTATAAATACTACTTAAATAGTGTTAGGTTAATATAATTAATTTTAAAATATTTTAATAAGTATATATATGTTCGGGGGTCGGAGATCCGCGGGGCGGGGGCAATGTTCCCCGCCCCGATCCCCGAATTGGGGTGCGGGGGGACTATGCCCCCCATCCCCGCCTCCACGGGGAAAAAATTCCCCAAAGTCGGGGCCCCGATCGGAGAATCCCGCGGGGATCCCCGAACTTCGGGGAGTTTTGCCATCCCTACATCCCAATATCAAATAAATGATGTACTATTAATCCTGAAATATCAATGAGAAAAAAACTTAATCTAAACTGACTTTTTAAATAGATTAATTATTTTTAATTTAAAAATCATCCAAAGAGTTTATGTTAAATATATTTTGAGTACTTTTAAAATAATAAATTACTTAATTAACATACAATTTATGTAAATACATATCAACAAAAGCTATAAGTCATGATATTTAATGTTCATTTATAGAAAAATTATATATACTTCTTAATCATATTATAAATATAAAACTAATAAAAAGTTAAAGTTTGTCAAACTCATACCACTCACCGCCTAGTGTATGTACTAGTTTAAGAACCACATATTTCACATTCATAATTTATGTAATGGCTCACATGCCTAATACATTTTTACAACATAGCATATATAAGGAACGTGTGTTTGACCGGTTAAGATTCTCATAAAATTATTCAAAATAAGCACAACATTTGCTTCATGTCAAATGGAGAACACGGAATAATAAATGCGGCAGTAAAAGAGGAAGATGGGTACCTTATTTGAGCAGGAGGAGAAGAAATAAATCCACCTATCGAACAACCAATTAATTTAAGTTCACCCCTTCTAATTTTCTTACGTTTACTTGCAATTGGTCGTTCTAAGATGATGAAACATAATAAATGGATGAAATATATGTGATAAAATCTACGGGTGAAGGAAACATTTCGATTATATATGAGAAAAAGATAGTACCATATCATAAAACATAACTCACATTATTCTTATAATTCTAAGTTTAAAGATATAAACAACCATTTTTTTATTAAAAATATATGTTAAGATTATTCTTTATAGGTAGCACATCTCATTTAACATATTATCAGAATAAAATATTTAAATTCAATTCTCGATATAATTCATATTAAAAAAATTCCTTAATTATCTACATATTAAATTTTGAATTAGATAAATATATAAATTTAATATTATGTTTTTTTACCAATTTAAAATTATTGATAATATATCTAATTTAACAATCTCATTAAATGACACATATTCCTCTTCAATCAATTATTCGTCAACTTTAATTGTCATGTAATAAAATTCTTCAATTCTTTTTTCCTTGATCGTCATCCAATCCGCTTAAACTGTTTTTTTCTGCACTTGACGGCTTAAACTTAAAAATGTTACAAACATTTTATGTCAAGAAAAAAAAGGAAACATGATGGTGACCAGCCATGTTCATCTCTACCATATATTATTCAAATCAATAAGTTTTTAGTGTAGTGGTCCTTCATTTGATTAGTTTGTTGTGTTTTTTTCTATATTTACATTCCATATAAAATATTAATTAAGTTAAATGTTAGCTTTTCTTATCATGTCAATTATGTTGCGTCTCTTGAATTCTAATAATTTATTAAGGCTATGTTTGAATACAAACTAACGGAGAGGGTGAAGAGGCAAACGAGAAGAGAAGATGGAAAGAAATAGAAGAAATGTATAATGAGTTTTTTATCAAGAATAGAATCATACAAGATTATTAATATTTGATTAATTTAATATTTGAATAGAAGCGACGAAAATAAATTTTGATCAAATTAATAATTTCGAAGTTCGAACTCGTACTACTAGCTCTTAGTCCCTCGACCCCGGACACAAATTCGTTAATCGTCTGTGCCAATCAACTTAGTTAAAGTATAATAAAATTTAAGTTTGTAGGACATTAAAGGATATAAGATAAAAATATATTTTAAAAATGCTTTTTTATGAAATTATTTTTAATTATGATAAAAATAAAATCGTATTAGTTCATTCTAGTTTTACCAATTTGATAAAATTAATTTTAACTAATTTTAAGGTGTCCAGACTTTTTGTCCTTAAAATTTTTAATCATCGAAAGGTCTCGAATTCAAATGCAGAATTTTTTTTTGAAAAAAAAATTAACAATTGTTGATCTCTATCTCACTCCTTTGAATATTTCAATATTCAAGTAAGGGCTAAAGAAACATTTCAAATCCTCCTAATTAACATTTTCTTAGCTAAAACATCTTAAAAAATTATAAAATTATCTCTCATGTCATTGTGAGATATTAAGATGGCTATTAAGAGGATATAATACTGCTGTTTATTTAAAGGATGGCACCATCAGCTAGCTTTTGGTTGCCGTTGAAGTATAAAAAATGATAAATTGTGGAAATAAGAGAAATGTCTCTAAAACATCATGATAACAAAAGGAGAATACATATGAGCAAAGTAGTATATAGCGTATGCACTTGGTAATTCTAGTGAAATTACTTCATAATATTTAAAAAAAAAAATCAAACGACTAACGGTTTACTCATGCCTAATGTATTTTCTCTTTGGCATAACAAAAACAATATAATTGTTTTGGTTTGGACAAAATCATCCTTTGTCGCCATCAATTTTTCATTCTTTATATTTCTGAGTCCAAGAGCATAAACATAGTTTTAAAATTAAGGAATTAAAAACTGTAATAACTATATATTTATTTAATCGTATAAAGACGTAACATCCTTTCTTTCCTTTTCTTCTTCTACGACAGGTACGTGGCGAGGCATCGTGCATGGTGGAAGTTCGAAGGAGAGTCACGTACGAAACCATTTGTCACCGGGAATAATATAAATTCATCTCTCTCTCTCTCTCTCTCTCTCTCTCTCTCTCTCTCTCTCTCTCTCTCTCATCATGAGAATATTAATTTAAAACTTTTCTCACTGTATATTAGATATATTGTTATTCGTGCATTACGATATATGTTACATCAAAATTTAGATTAATAATATCAAATATATAAAATAAACTTTCCTTTATTTATATTATAATATTTAGGTGAAATATATACTTGAGACTAGTTTTCCATGCATGTATTTAATTACTTTTCGACAAAAAATACTTCGGTAGTGGAGGCAGAATTTATTTTCTATATAATGAATTCTCATGCATTGTCAAAATTAAGAGATATTTTAAGTAGGAAGCATCATGCTATTTATATTTTTAACCGTAAGATATATAATGTATAGTGAATAAATTTAAAAAAAAGAAAAAAGATAGAAAAAAATAATTTCATCATAAATTTAACATTTTACGATTGAATATGTAAATAATATGGTGCTTCTTACTTAACTAAAAAGCATCTACATTGAACTCTATAATAATAAAATAAATTAAATATTTAACGAAAATAAATCATTTATACCGATTATTTATGAATAATGGAGCAACATATATCATTTCCTCGTTCTTGATTTGTATTAGTCGCTTGATGAGTCATGATTTGACAAGTCATAAAATTATGTGATGTATGAACTAAAACATTATACATGAT
Source organism: Pontederia paniculata (assembly GCA_001647135.1). Classification (NCBI taxonomy): domain Eukaryota; kingdom Viridiplantae; phylum Streptophyta; class Magnoliopsida; order Commelinales; family Pontederiaceae; genus Pontederia; species Pontederia paniculata. The sequence goes on along the minus strand of LTAE01001618.1, from coordinate 331 downwards.
TGTGCTCAATTAGTGGCAGCAAACTTGTACTCAGTGCGCAGGGACGGACCCAATAAAGATACAAAGGGGGCCATGCACCCTTCATTTTTTCTATTTTTTAAAATATAAATATATTACGTAAGTATAATTTAATTATATGAGTATGCATATTACATTTATTTAACTCTTTAAATTATTATAAAATCAAATTTATCATATTTTGCATAAAATTTTATAAATAAATAGGTTACTTGAGATAGAATTTAGTTTGAATTTTATTGAGACTAGGAGATTAATTTAATTAATCTAAAAATATCACTGTGAACATATTATATATATATATATATATATA
>LTAE01001617.1:34849-52809 GCA_001647135.1 Pontederia paniculata | reverse complement strand
CGACCGCTACTCTGAACTTGAATGTATCCTGTTACATAATTCAGCTCAACAAGTTCATCAGTACAGACTGAGTTCACTTACAAATTTGTGATCATTCAAAACATTCTCGGGATCCTAGATTCAATATTTATATTATGATGACCCATTTAAAAAATAATAATTTAAGTTGGTTTCACATAAATAAATCATGAAAAGTATATTGAGTATATATAATTATGATCATAATCAAGCTTGATGTATTTAGACAAATTGTGCATGTCAAAATTCAAAATGGACAATACTACACATTTAGGTAAATATACATTATTTCTTTCTAATGTTTGACAAATTAAATAATTGTGTTGGATATGAAAAAAAATATATTATTGTTATTGGGAAATATGCTTCAACCTCACTATTTAGAATAGAATTTTTTTGATGTATGAAATGGGGTCGAAACATGGGTATGATTTTAAATGATTCACGTAATCCAAAACTCTTCTCTCTCCACTCTCATCCACTCTCATCCACTCTCATGTGTTTTTTTAATTTTATTTTATCTTTTATTTTTAAATCTTAACTTTTAATTTTAAGTTATTTCAAATTGTGCCAACTCAATAATATAATATGAAATCATTAATTGTCTCCCTATTTTTATTTTTGTATGTAAATTATTTTTAATTTAACTTTAACTTATTTTATTATATTATACACAAGATTAATTTAATTATTTATTACAACTATTTAAGATAATATATTGGTTATTTTATGTTAAATATATCAATAATAAATAATTTATTATAATAATTGTTTAACCCTATTAATATTTTATCTTTATTAAAAATACTTTATTTTTTATTCTCACTTTGAATAACTAACTATCAAATTAACGTCTTAATTATTATTATTATATCATATTTTAAAATTTAAAAATATAATTTAAATCAATCTATTAAATTCTACTTATGCCTAAATTTAGTACATTGTTATTGGTTCGCCACCGAGGCCAACAGATTACACCTACACGGCACGTGATGGTGGCGTCACCCGTTTGGAGATCTAACGGCTAAAAACTTTGCTGAGGACCATCATGAGCCGTCAGTTTTCCATATCCACAAGAAGTCTTTACCGGATAAGTCAAAAAAAAGAAAAGAAAAGAAAACAAAGGCCGAATAAGTTCTTTTTCGCCTTATTTTGCTTCGATTCTTCGTTGGATTCTTCGGCGGCGACGAGAGAGAAAGAGAGGTGGTGGGCGGCGGATCGTCGGAGATATCGCGCCGTCCCCTTGGGCGTACAGAGCGGCGGCTGGTGCGACGGCGGGAGGGGGAGATCGCCGGACGAAATGCGAGGTAGGAGATGTGGAAGGAGGTCAGGGACAGGGAAGCGGGCAGGTTATTCCCCAGCTCATTCGCCAGCCGTATTCGATCCCAGCGCGTCGCCGCTCTCGACCTTTCCAACGTCAAGGAGGTCGTCAGCCCCCATCATGGCACCGTCAACTCTCTCCAGGTTCGTGCGGCTTGTGATCTCGACTCTTTTCTTTTTGTTTCCTAACCCTTTTCGGTGCCCAATTTTTTCGGACCTTCAGAAAGTAGTGTTTAATCTATGTTGAGCGAGTTCATGCGAACAAGATCCATCTACGTCTTCGAACGCAGTTAAACAAAATGTAAATTTTAAGCAATTGATTGCAAAGCGAATTCTGGACAGCAATTTTCTGCTCTGAATCTTTTATCCGACCATGCGGCTTAGCATTGCTCTTACAAGAGTTCATGAACCTTGTGCGCAATCAACCAACTGATGCACATTCAAGTGCAAATTTAGCACGCATTACTTGCGGAAGATAAGTTGCACAAATTATCTTGCTACCTTACGATAAAGAAAACTGGATAAGGCATCAATAAGTTAGTGTTACATGAAGAACGATGTTCCTGAAAATTCTAGTACATGTTCCCTGGGGTTGAAGCTATCTTTCTCTAAGACTACCCTGGCCATTTCTATTTAATAATGTGGCCTGACATATTTGGTTGTTGCACTGGAAGATATCATAATACAAAAGAAGGGAAATGAAAGGGAAAATGAGGGAATTTATTTATAATGCTTTGTTTCTCTATATTTTTTTGTCTTATCACTTAATGAAAAATTGTTCGGGAACATTACATATATGGTTTGAAGATTTGCTACTAGTAGCATCCATGGATACAAATGAAAACTTTGGTTTAGCGAATTTGGATGTATCAGTATTGTTGCTCATATTAATGATGATGTGTAGCTTGTCATTTGTTTTGATATCATGATCAGGTTGATCTGACAGAGGGGCGGTATCTTCTATCCGGGTCATCAGATGGATCAGCTGCTGTTTACGATATCCAGCATACTACGGACTATGATGCAGGCGTAATTGCAAGACATAAAAGTCTTTTTATTGTTGACAAGCAGCATGAACATGGGCATAAATTTGCTGTATCTACTGCCGTCTGGTACCCAGTGGACACAGGACTTTTCATCACAGGTTCATTTGATCACTTTATTAAAGTCTGGGACAGTAATACAACTCAGGTAATTTATTTGGTGGCCATTTGTCTCAAGCACAACCTTTCTTTAATTTTCTTTTACGATGGATATTCTCATGGTTTAGGTTGTCATGGATTTTAAGATGCCTGGAAAAGTATATGGTGCAGTGATGTCTTCAATAGCCAAAGCACACATGCTTATTGCTGCTGGTAGTGCAGATGTCCAAGTTCGCCTGTGTGATATTGCTTCCGGAGCATTTACTCATACGTTATCTGGTCATCGTGGTATGATTCATTATTGACACTCTCATAGTTCTATATGTTTAGTTTCTAGATGAAATGCTTCACAGTGATCTACCTCCCAAAAGACACTAAATGCAACATGATGGTCAAGATCATGCTCTCTTTTACCCTTATGGGATATCCTATTCGACGAGTACATAAAGCAGATTAAACATTCGCAGGTTTGCTTGATTTATATGTTTTTGATGGCAGATGGGGTCATGACTTTGGAATGGTCTACCTCTAGTGAGTGGATTTTGATGTCTGGGGGCTGTGATGGTGCAATCCGCTTTTGGGATATCAGGCGTGCAGGATGCTTCCGTGTCTTGGACCAGTCAAAATCTCAACTTGGGAGGCGACCTCCTTTCTCTAAAAACAAAACAAACAAAGTATGTTCAGTAGAAATTTTGCATGTGATAACTAACTATGATACTCCAGTGAAGAATATGCAGACCTATATCCTATTACTTGAAGAGGAAAGCATGTATTCTATTCTATTCACATTCATCCTGTTATATCTAAATTAATAATACTTTCTTTTGATAGAATAAAATTAATAATATTTGGATGTCTACATACCGTAATCATCCTTTGCCTTCTCACAAATAAAGAAGAAAAGAATTAATGACTGACCATGAAGGGTTTAACTAGAAGGAGCCTCCCAAAATTTGAACTTCATGCAGGAAACATTTAAACTTATCTACCATGTTATATGCAAATACACATTCAAATGCACGGTCCTAATTCCGAACTGTTGCATGTAATTTGTTACTTGGATTTGTGTTGCACCCCTTGGATGAGCTCATTTTGAGCCACTCTTCTTCCCTTATCTTTTTCTCTATTATCAAAGTGGAAGAAAATCAGACTGAGGCATCACAATTTCCTTCAGGGAATATTTCCTCTGTAGCTTGTGATACTGTGTGGTTCAAACTCCAGGGTCCTAATTTTGATGTTTAATTTGTTTACTCTTGTGTTTATCCTGGAAGGAGATCTTAAGTTCTTTTAGGTTTTGTAATATGAGAAAAAAACCCTCTGATAGAATGATTTCATAATACATGTAAACGTACGAATAAGTTGATTACTTGCTAAATTTGTTTGGCTGTCTATCTATTTGTCCGGTGTTTTAATTTTCCTTTTTTCCTGATTTAGCAAGAAACAACAGGAACATCTCTGGCAGGAGCTGCCACTGTTAATAAGGCTGCTAATAAGAAAAAAGGTTCTCTTGGCAATGGAAAGAAGCAATCACAATCCCTACATAAGAGTCAATTTAGAGGATCTGTACCTGTACCACAGAGGTCACATCCTGGTATGTCCTCCAGTCTTCTTCGCTCCACAGCACATTATGGTGCTGTAACTGGACTAAAAGCAAGTGGAGATGGCATGTATCTTCTGAGCTCAGGTTGTTGTTTTTCTCTAATTGTCTTAGCCTCTTTGAAACAAGTACTGATTTATGTTTTGTCTTCTTGCAAATTTGGAAGCAGAATCATGGTAAATTTTTGCATTTGTAAATAACAAGGCTAATCATGTACTCCAATTAAATCTGAACTTTCATAGTTTACATGGAAAAACTTAAGTCCATGTATCTGGAACCAACTTTTCTTTCTACTATTATGTTTCAAAAAACTAATTTTTTTCAGAAGGAGCCTCCCAAAATTTGAACTTCATGCAGGAAACATTTAAACTTATCTACCATGTTATATGCAAATACACATTCAAATGCACGGTCCTAATTCCGAACTGTTGCATGTAATTTGTTACTTGGATTTGTGTTGCACCCCTTGGATGAGCTCATTTTGAGCCACTCTTCTTCCCTTATCTTTTTCTCTATTATCAAAGTGGAAGAAAATCAGACTGAGGCATCACAATTTCCTTCAGGGAATATTTCCTCTGTAGCTTGTGATACTGTGTGGTTCAAACTCCAGGGTCCTAATTTTGATGTTTAATTTGTTTACTCTTGTGTTTATCCTGGAAGGAGATCTTAAGTTCTTTTAGGTTTTGTAATATGAGAAAAAAACCCTCTGATAGAATGATTTCATAATACATGTAAACGTACGAATAAGTTGATTACTTGCTAAATTTGTTTGGCTGTCTATCTATTTGTCCGGTGTTTTAATTTTCCTTTTTTCCTGATTTAGCAAGAAACAACAGGAACATCTCTGGCAGGAGCTGCCACTGTTAATAAGGCTGCTAATAAGAAAAAAGGTTCTCTTGGCAATGGAAAGAAGCAATCACAATCCCTACATAAGAGTCAATTTAGAGGATCTGTACCTGTACCACAGAGGTCACATCCTGGTATGTCCTCCAGTCTTCTTCGCTCCACAGCACATTATGGTGCTGTAACTGGACTAAAAGCAAGTGGAGATGGCATGTATCTTCTGAGCTCAGGTTGTTGTTTTTCTCTAATTGTCTTAGCCTCTTTGAAACAAGTACTGATTTATGTTTTGTCTTCTTGCAAATTTGGAAGCAGAATCATGGTAAATTTTTGCATTTGTAAATAACAAGGCTAATCATGTACTCCAATTAAATCTGAACTTTCATAGTTTACATGGAAAAACTTAAGTCCATGTATCTGGAACCAACTTTTCTTTCTACTATTATGTTTCAAAAAACTAATTTTTTTCAGAAGGAGCCTCCCAAAATTTGAACTTCATGCAGGAAACATTTAAACTTATCTACCATGTTATATGCAAATACACATTCAAATGCATGGTCCTAAGTCCGAACTGTCGCATGTAATTTGTTACTTGGATTTGTGTTGCAAATTTGCAACACAAATTTGCATTTGTTTTCATAAAAGAAGACGAGTCTAATAATTTTAGGGTGTGACTTACTGAGATTTAATCATGGAACATTAGAATTAGTTACATGGGTGGGAGTTGGGATGGTCAGAACTTATTCACAATTTGCTATGTGTGTCCTTCGTCCTCTTCTACTCTTACTGTGCCTTGATTTATCCTCCAGACTGATTTCTTGAACACCTACTTTCATGCAGGTTCTGACTCACGATTGAGGTTGTGGGATGTTGAATCTGGCCACAACACATTGGTAAACTTTGAGGCTATGCGTTTACAAACCGGTAAACCATTGCAGCTTGCTGTCAATGAGGATTCATCTCTTGTTTTTGTTCCCTGCATGGCTACTGTTAAGGTGCTTATGCTACCAATCAATGAAACTTGTCTATAATGCCTAACATTATTTGTCGACATTGACTTTTTGCTGGTATTGATAGGTATATGATGTGTGGTCTGGTATGATTTTCCAGACATTTCGTGGTCACTATGACTTAGTTAATTGCTGCTGCTACAATTCACTGGATCAAGTACGTATTCTGTAAATATATTTTGTAACATCATGGCAGCAGTTGCTGTAACTGCAACCTCGTGGTTTGCAGGAGCTGTACACTGGGAGCAATGACCGCCAAATTCTTGTGTGGTCCTCACACCATCCATCCAGTACTCAAATGGTACTTCAATTCTTGTTTCTAATAGTTTGTTGTTACATGAGAAAAGAAAGATTTGACATTTCCTTTGATTCAGAATTGCACCCTGAAAGTTTCTTAAGTGTCATTACTATCAACAGGAAGAAGATGGCAGAAAAGGGCTGGAAGATCAAGATAATTGGAGCGACTAAGCAAAACTTTCGTTCCCACATAAAAAATATTTCTTTCCATCTGAGTCCCGTATCGGAAGACATCCTAAATCAGCAGTAAAGGATGCCCAACATTCGCTGTGATATTCACAGAACTGCCCAAGGAGAGATTTCAAGATACTAGGTTTAAGGAGTTCAAAATTTTAGTCAGAATATAGAGGGGTTGGATTTTAGAGAATGTCATGTATAAACATTTGTAAATTAGGAAAAGACTAGCAATATGGTATGATCCTTGCTAATAATATGATTTCTACTTTTGTTGCATAAATTACTTGTTACAAGTGCAATATTTCCTCTCTTGGAAGGACCTTGGTTCCAGCGCATGGTGCTGCATTTAACTTTTTTGATGTGAACATTTGATTTGCTGCTCTAATGTAGTGTAAATCATCTAATGCATCTTTCATCTAACGCAAATTCATGCAGCAACGGTCATATAATATGGTGATGCAGATGGGATGGTGGAAGTAGGCAGAGGTGGCAATAAGAAAACTAGATGGCAACGTAAGGACGAAGTGACTTGAGGAAGAGGATGCAGAGGATAGAGGACGCAAAGAAAAAACAGTAATCAAACGTCTCTTGGTGTAGCGGTTAGTTGAAGCATTAATCTTTGTGTCATAGTGTCAGGACATATTTACTTTCAAGAGTTAAAGTACCCTGACTTTTCATTTTTTTTCCCCTTTGTAATAGGCATTGGTTAGCATGGAAAAAGAAAAATTGATAAAATTTTATTGTGCCTTGATCTATAATTCCTAAAGCATAGACTTTCTATTCGGTTGGTCTGTGGAAGGTACTTCAAGTTATTTCCTCTGTATATGAACTGAAAGTACATCACTCTGGATAAAAAATTAGGGAGATCCAAAATACATAGAAGCAAATTATTAAGTAGGAGGGATCGAAATATATAGAAGTATAATAAAAACATTAGTGAGAATTGATTCCTAGATCTTAAGATATTAATCAAACTTATTTATCCATCTGAACAATTAAATAATTTTACTGTATTTTAGTATTTATTTTATTTTATTTATTTATATATATAAAAGTTGGAGGAGGGGCCAAGAACCCCCATCCAGATCCGCCCCTTGAACGGCCACCGAAGTAAAATTAGGGAGGGAACGAGAAAAAGAATAGAATAAGAGCAAATCAATGGCACTGCAATTAATATATTTGATACCCATCTTACCTTATTCACCTGTGTTTCACCAAGCAAGGAATCTCTTTTCTTTGCTTTTTCAATTCATCTTTCATCCATTTTCTTTTGGTGAACCTTTCATTTTCTTTTTGATCATCCACCGTGAGTTTCTTAAACTTTTAGATGCTCTCGTGATGGTATCAGGTTCGTCTATTCAGTGAACTTGAAGGCAGAAGATTTGCTTTAAAGACACCCAATATGATTCTTACCAGCCATTAGGATGTATGCAAGAATCATCTAACTTTGAAAGGTCTATGCTTGAATGTATATATATTTGAAGCAGCATCATTTGTCACTTTTAGCTTTCTAGTTCCTGTCCCACTTTTCCCCTTTTCCTGTATTTATAGGAAGAACCATGATCTTGTGCAGTTACTCATTGTCTACCCAATTTCTTTGAGACGACTCATCAGATCTCTGTCATAATTTCAAGATAAAAATACAACAGTAACATATATAAGATTCGAATGAAAGAGAAAAAAAAAAAAGAACAGATGGCAGCAATTCATGATTGAAGTGCCTGAAACACAGACTCTATTCTATGAGCTCTATTCAGCATGCAATTGATTGAAATTTAATGCCAATAAAAAGTTGCTGACATGACCTTGTGAAGATTCATAAAATAATGGTAAGATAGAGATGTCAGATGCGAGAAAAAAGTCTACCAAAGTTTTAAGAGTCGGATACATAACAAGAAGGGGAGGATGACACTAATCAGGTGGATAACATACACAAACCACTTTAGGCTTGAACTGCACTGCGTTCAAAATTCTCTGTGCCAATTTTCCCTGTTTTCATAAATTCGGCAGTTGCAAAGTTTTGATCAACCAAAAGTATTTTTGGATTGACAAAAAGATAATACAAACTTTAGGAAAAATTCAGTTTTTCAATCTTACATTGTTGATTGTTCTCTCATGAGAAATATATAGAAAACAGAACTAATTCATTGTTTGTTTTTCCTTATGCTATCAGCAAAAAAAAAACTATGGAAAATCATTTCCTCCGGAACCATGGTACAACATAGAAGTCAATATCTAGACAAAATAATCATCTCATAACAGAGTGAAAAGCATTTGAGATCACGTTCATTTTATAGCCTACTTTAAGTATAATTTATATTCTGTAAATTAGGACTAAATTCATTCGTAATACACAAGGAATAGATAAAAGAGAGCTCATTACTCCTAAGCAGGCATCAGATACCTTAAGGGGTACCCTACTTAAATTAATGTAATGTCTCCCTTAGGGATGACATTAAGGCCAAGTCCCAAAGCTGCCTTGTACAGAAATTAAGCCGAAATTTCTCAGTGAGACCATGGCATTTCTACCTGCCTGATGAAGGTTCATATGGCTCTCTCTAATATTAAATTAGCACCAGGAGAGATATTGTACTGTACTGCACAGTCAAGGCACAGTTGCCAGGAGAAAAATAAATAAAGAAAATGTTGAATCATGTAAGGATATACTCACCACTATGCATTTATTTTGTCATGTTATCACAGTCTGTCAATCTTTTAGGCTGTACTCATTACTCAAATATTTTGAGGTGGAAGAAAGTAAGATGGTGGATCACATGTTGGCTTCACCGAGGATAATTAAAGTTAAATTCATAACTTCATATTTTATTTGAGAAGCACCAAGAGAATGCTTAACTTGCCCTTCTCACATATCAGTAGTAGTAATGTAAATTAGTGAGTTCAAATATGTGTCATTGTGAAGTCAAAAGAAAAAAAAAAGAGAGAAAATATTGGGAGATGGTCATCATCATAAGGATTCTTACTTTTAACATCAATAATGTTGCATACATCTCAAACCTATATCATTATCTTAATAGTGAAGTTAATATATATATTTAGACTAATGAAATCTAGAAAAGTAGAAAGTATATACAATGCAAAATGCAACAACAATATGTGGTACAAGAAAACAATATTACCACATTAAGAGATCATCTCATCACTTTGAAGAATATCATCAACACTTGAATACTTATTGCTTGGCATTTGAATATAAGTTGAAGAAAAAGAAGAAAAATGAGCACCGGCAAAGAATCCAACTTGATCAGAAACATCTGCAACTATTCACTGGATCAGATCTATCTGCCTCCTACCTTTCAAACGCATTAAATCCATATCAAATCTATTTGATGCAGACCCAGTCATCTGAAGGTTCAAAACATCAGTCACCAACTACAAGTTATACTAAATTCTGAAACTGGACCACACTCAAAAGCCAAAAGAGGACAAGGGGGCTGGTTGCCTCATGCCTCATGCACAAGAAACCTTTGCAACTGCCCCCACCTAACAGTGCAACCAACAAAGTTAATTATTCCATAAAATAAGATGCATTATTGACTGAGCAGGTGTTGCTTGTCCCTGTTAAACCTCTAATTAGTGATTTTATTAAAAGAAAGCATGAGCTTTTTTGCCCCGTGATGAATAACTTGCTCTGCCATAAAACATTCATCCGAAGAGTCTTATCATTTTGCTGCTTTAAAGAGCCAAAGGTTCGCTCCATCATTTTATAGTGATAGATAAAGATATGATTATGCAAAAGATTAATACTAAGAGTCTGTTTGGTTGAACGATTATTAAAGGAAAGGGAGGGTAACGAAGGAGAAGGAAAATTAGGAGAAATATAATGAAAGAGAAATAAGGTAAAATAATTAATCTTATTTGAATAACATAATTAAAAGGAAGTGAAGAAAATAATCATTTTCGTTAGACTAATATATCATAATATATGTTTATAAATTTAATTATATAATATTAAAATTAAAAATAATATTTTTAATATTTTTTTCACTCCTTTCAACCTCTTGAAAAAAAATAAATTCTTGAAGGAAAATAAATTCATAAAGATAAATAAAGGAGACATTTCTCTCCGTTCCTCTTCATTAAAAATATAATCAAATAATATTAAATTATTAGTCTTTTTTTCTCTCTCTTCCTTTATTCTTCTTTCACCTCCAATTTAACAGGCCACAAGTGATCATGATATTTTTCAGAACACCTTTAGATTTAGAGGAAAAAGATGATATATTTTCTCTTACTTGTGTGTGCAAGATGATTTCTTGTCATCAACATATTGTATACTAGTTACATAAACAATTTACCAAGTCAGATGGAAACGGGTCAAACGTGAGATGTACGTTTATAAATCTCTTTCTAAAAATGCATTAGTTATTGGATCTCAATTTGGGGGAGTATACATCTCACCAGGTTCATTAGGCGACATATTTTGATGGAAATAACAAATTTTCAAATTATAAAAGAAACAGCAAGTTAGCTTTCCTTTTTTTGCTCTGTCTCTCTTTATCGTTATCTCGTAATCTCTCTCAGCACGTTAAAAAATAGCACTCTCTCTCTCTCTCTCTCTCTCTCTCATGTAAAAACATAGCATTCTCTCTCTCTCTCATGACCAGGAGACAGCATTCCAAGAGCCCGCTTCTCCCGCTAAAGCGAGCGACCAGTGCCTCTGACCGCCTCCTCCTTTCTTAGGGCACGAATGCAACGCGTCGAGGTCCAAGATTCGATCTTGATAGACTTTTCCTCTCCTCCCCATCATTCTTCTCATCATTGCAGTAAGTAGTCTCGGCGGCCTCTATTGGATTTCTGATCTTTGAGCACTTCTTCCGACATCAAATTCGGACGCGTTTCATGGACTTTTGCTGGAAATGCGGCGAGGTTTGGATTTGATCCTTCACTGGAAGCTTTTTGCACTCGGTTCCGACGATCAAGTTGGCATCTTGCTTTCGCGGCTGGCGATTGGGATGCAAAATGCAGCAATTTGCCCTCCTTGTGTGTTGGAATGAAGCCTATGTTTAGAGCGATTGCTGAGGTTTTCCTGAGCAATTTTTACTCAAAAAAAATTGTCTTGCTTGTCAAATTGTGTTTTTCTTGGGTTTGCGAGTATTCCCCGTGTCCATTCTCTTTCCTTAGCTAATCTTTGTGAAGGGGTTCTCGTTTCATAGGGCTCGGCAATGAGCTCCATTTCTTGTTGTTAGGGGAGGCTTCTTAAGTGTTTCTTGATCTTGGGTTGATGAAACTGGTATGCTTGGCCTGCTTTGGTTGCAGATTGGGGAACTGTGTGTAGGATTTTGATGTTAAAATGGGCAGCAGAAGCACACAGCCACACTGGCTACTATGCCGAAACCCCATCTTCTGTTGTCTCTCCCTTGCTATATTCCTACTTCTTCCATACCTCTTGTTCTGGCGTTACAATGGCAAGGGTTATATTGTGGATCATGCATTGCCAAAGGAAAAGATCTTTTCAGTGATTGAAAGCCAGATCACTCCTTCAAGGGACCGTGCTGATGGTCTGCTGCTGCGAGGGATGTCGTCTTCCTTCTCGGATCAAAATGGTCCAGGGGACTCGGGATCAGATCGTTGTGATCCTAGCAAGGCAGTTCTAAAAGTCTTCATGTATGACTTGCCTCCGGAGTTCCATTTTGGCCTGTTGGGATGGTCTGGTGATGGCAAGAATGTGTGGCCGGATATACAGATTAAAATTCCTGAATACCCTGGAGGGTTGAATCTCCAGCACAGCATTGAGTACTGGCTAACATTGGACCTTCTATCCTCGAGACTTCCTGACAGGGAAGGCCCATGTGCTGCTGTGAGAGTTGATGATTCTCGGGAAGCTGATATTGTGTTTGTGCCATTCTTTTCCTCATTAAGTTACAACAGGCATTCAAAGATAAAACCGCCTGAAAAAGTTAGCAGAAATAAGGTGTTACAAAAGAAGTTGGTTGATTTCTTAATAGAACAAAAAGAATGGAAAAGATCAAAGGGTCGAGACCACGTCATATTGGCACACCATCCGAACAGTATGTTGGATGCTCGGACAAAGTTATGGCCTTGCATGTTTATTCTTTCAGATTTTGGAAGATATGCTCCGAATGTAGCTAACGTGGAGAAAGATATAATTGCTCCATACAAGCATGTGATCAGGAGCTTCATCAATGATTCATCTGGCTTTGATGATCGCCCAACTTTGTTGTTCTTTCAAGGAGCCATCTACAGGAAAGATGTATGTACTCTCTTGCTGATCGCATCTAATTCCGTTTTCTCTTTATCTTTAGTAACTCCACTAACATTTTTCATTCAGCTAATTTTGATTCTTTGATGCAACTAGCATATCTTTGATTCATAAAGAAGTTGACTTGTGAATGTTTGAGTTAAAGTAAATGATAGTGATATTCTTTCGAGTGTAAATTGTTGTCAGCCAGATAACTACAGTTGTATTTATTCCAATATCAAAGAACATAGATGAAATCGGAAACATGAAATGGTGAGGATTGGGGATGTAGATGGCCATATTACTGCTATGACTATTGGGGTTCACATATCAAAATCATAGAAGTTCCTTATATTCAGTGAAAATGTTAAGCATGAAAATCTACTTAGGATCACATTTGTTAAGTAATCTTGGGCTTGGTTTATTTGGCATCGCATAAGTACACTGATATATTTTTTATTCCTACTGCTTCATATCTTCTTGTCTGAATGTTGGATTACTAGATCTTTATATAGGACACCATTTTTGTAGTTCAAACAAAGTTGGAAATCAAAAGAGAATGATGAATCAAGCTTCTAAATGTGAATTGAGAACTGCATAGTAGATGTCTTGTGCTTGATGCAACAAGGATGTTCAGTAGACAAGCTTTTGTGAGGCTCAATGAGATTGAGGAAGTGGTAACACTCCTTGGCATGGAAATTATGGTGTGGGATTGACTTTAGAAAAAAAACAATATGGAATTTTAGAAAAGATATAATTTCTTTTAATGAAGCCGACTGCTTTCGTTTGGTACAAAAAAAGCTGAATGCTTTTGTTGAAGGAGAATTTGCTTGCCCTTGAAGCGAATTTTAGATGAAAGGTCATCTATGCTTTCTTTACGACAAGTGAGCTTTTAATATACAGCCCTATCAAGCATTGTCTTTTGTGGTAGTCCTATGGAATTAACTTTGAAAGGTTTTAATTGGTTGCTTCGTGGTCGAGTGATATGAAATGCACATATACTAGGTATGTTAAGCTTGAGGTTATCAGGACTTTGCTTTACTTAATCTGTTCCTTTTAGTGTAATATGCCTTTGACACAGTTCTATCACGAACTTGGTCTCTTCTTTCTATGTAAATATTCTTAGATTGAGATACTAGTCTATATCCTAAAGACTAAACACAAGTAAACAGTTTGTGTTACAACATTCTGTCAGGTCCTGCTGATACAAGTTTTTTTGTAAACTAAGAATAAGGATCCATACTTCAAGCTCAATAATATTGAAAATAAAAGATTGTCTTGAGAAATTGATAAGCTGGCTGTTTTAGTTCACAATTTCATATTCTCTTGCTAAAATATAAATTGAATGGATGTCTATATGATCAAATCAGTTGGGTAAAGCTTACAATTGCTAGCAATGGCACTGGGTAAATAATGGCAAAGAGGATTATTCTTTTCTGTTTTATTAGTATTAGCTAGTGATCCTAGTTCAATAAGTACTTTCTTTCATGATGAGCTGTTTACATTGGTCCTACATTTTATCTGATCGAGGAGAGAGAAATCAACAGGGAAAAAAATGTACCAGGAGAGAACCAAGGAGCTTAAGAGGCAACCCAATTCCTACCAGCTTAAAAGTTGCACAAAAGATATCTAGGTCAACAAGTTACAAATTTATCATGATCTCATCATGAATTAAGATTGTACCAGAAGGAACTCAACAGGGAAAAAGTTGTACCAAGAGAGAACCAAAGAGCTTAAGAGATAACTCAATTCCTCTTTGAGTTGTTGATGTGATAGGTTATAGTCCACCCACACATGAGGGAAACTGAATGTTAAAATAGAAATATAAAAGTTGCCCCTCTATTATAAGTCAAGATTTAAAGACTGATGAACATTGACTGCCGGATCAACTATCTAGGAAGTAAGCAACCTTCACCCATGAACACATGATGTTTTCTTGTGTGTTTAGCCAGCATTGCCGGTGTACCATGTATTATGTCATAAGAAATGAAATAATGTATTTAGATATCTGTGTCAAAATAAGAATACACTGAAAAGTTAATTAAAGATGTTCTTGTTGCCTCAAGCATAACTTTGTCTTGCTATAATTGGTCATATGGGGTTAATATTTATTTAAAATTTGATATTGGCCAGCAAAGCCCATTTGATGCTCCAGGACATCATTTCAGGTTGCAATTAGAATGGCTTCCATTTCAAGGACTCATCTTTGGTGTTTATTGATTTGAATATGTGAAAATGAATACCCTTTTAATTAATACTAACCTTAGTATCCATGCATTAGTTTGAGTTTATATGTTGTTTCCTTGTTATAGGATTCATAATGTTGGTATATCTAACAAGGACAAGCACAAATCCATGTGCATGGACTTGTAGGCTTAGGAAGTTGGGGACTAGAGAGAATATAATATAGACCACCTTCTTCATTCTAACAATTCAAACCAAAAGATATTCATATAGCACTCTAACATTATTGTTATGCGGGATATGTTTGCAGGGAGGATCAGTTAGGCAAGAACTGTTCTACCTTCTCAGAGATGAAAAGGATGTGCATTTTTCATTTGGAAGCATCCAGAAAAATGGAATCACTAAAGCTAGTCAGGGGATGCACTCATCCAAGTTCTGTTTAAACATCGCTGGTGACACCCCATCTTCTAATCGTCTTTTTGATGCCATAGCTAGTCATTGTGTCCCTGTTATCATCAGTGATGATATTGAACTCCCTTACGAGGATGTCCTTGATTATTCCAAATTTTGCATCTTTGTTCGGGCATCAGATGCTGTTAAGAAAGGTTTCCTGATTAAATTGATCAGAGGCATTAGCAAAGAGGTCTGGACCCAGATGTGGCAAAGATTGAAGGAGGTTGAACAATTCTTCGAGTTTCAGTATCCTTCCAGAAAAGATGATGCTATTCAGATGATCTGGCAGGCAGTGGCACGAAAGGTGCCAGCCGTTCGGCTCAAAGTACAAAGATCTAAGCGTTTCTCTCGTTATGATAGAGAAAGAGCAGACTCCTAAATAGCTCTCTTAGATGGTAGCGTTCTTAACATCCTTCATACTTCAAGATCGGAAGATATTAATCAAACTGGATTTAGGTTGTAGCCGTTCCATTTCCCTTGTAAAGTTAGCCAGTTGGAATACAAAATGTTGTAACCTAAACAGTACATTGGAGAAATTTTGTAGTCTTGGATTATATAAAGTTCATTCTGCCATAATTCTGTTCATTTCAGAGTGAAGAACTATTGAACAATCTATCTCAGTTCAGAGTTCATTTAGTGGAGTATCTGCAGTTGTAACATGTCATAAATAAGCACTGGGCGATGAAGGTTTCTGAACTCATCAATTGTGTCAAAAAGTTGCTAAATTCATAGTGTTCTTCGTTGCGTTCACAAAATTTATTCAACTGTTCAGGTACTCCAAACTCCTGATTACCACATGTCATATTCCTTATCTAGTTCCAACAGAGCCTTAAAAAATAAAAGAAAGAGGCTTTCAATTGTTATTTGCATCTAAAGATGGCGAACCAAATTATGCTCAACTTTAGGGCCTCTGGCCCGGCGCATTAAAACTTGAGTGTTGACCCGGCCATAACACGTATCAGCACCATTATTTCAATATTATTTAAATATATTATAAAATTATTTATACATACTATAAAAGTCATAAAAAAATTATATATTAAATGTGTTGGAAATGACCATTTGAACCTTAATAATAAAAAAATAAAAAGAAAGTGACAATTGGTATTTTGGGGGAAAATATTTTGCCCTCAAAATCAACCACTAAGCAAGTGCAAAATGATCTTTTGTTTCATTTCATTTTTCAAAAATATTATAATTAAAATAATTTTCGTTCAAAAATAAGAATATTAAATGTGTGGTACATACGACACAACATATTAGTCGAAAATTGTGCACATAATGGTTTTCGTTCTTGCCTCTATGGTATGGACCCAAATAGTTTTGTCTTTGCATCGATTATGTAATGCTCCCAAATCAACACCCACCACGTGGTCAAGATATGGATCTGGAGATGCTACTTTGACTGACTATGCTCTGACCCTTTGACTAGACAATAAAAATTTGCGGAATAATATAAGGAAAAGAAATAAAGCTGAGATGACTAAAGGGTCCAATGGATAACATGCGAAAGAATAAACAAAATAAGAGTCTACATGTCTCTCAACAACAAGAAGTATAACATCATGGCTGATAGACATACAACTCAATAACTATAAAATGAAGAGACATAATGATAAAGAAGACTCAAAGACCCATCCATCTGCAGATGGTATCCACCACGAGCATCAGCTGTCGCACACACCATCAGCATCAACAATCCACCACAACCTAGTTACCTATGAGATTCAACACAAGAGAAACAATATCCCATGAGCATAAAACGCTCAGTATGTAAGGCAACAAGTACATAAAATAAGGAATTAGATATGATCATGAATATAGAATTTAGGCAGGCCTTTCTACTAAGATCAATAGTCATAACAGTAGATATCAAATTCTATGTCTGCTCTAAATATAAGGTTAAAGGTCATACTCTCCTGTAACAGCATCAGGGGTCATACCTACCTTCTATCCTGGAACAACATCAGATAGAGTTATCAATATTCAGAAATCAAAACTACCCTGGAACAGCCTCAGGGAATATCCTGGAACAACATCAGGATTATATATTATGTTCTGGAACAACATCAGAATATAGATATGATCAACACATCCTGGAACAACATCAGGATTATATGTAATGTTCTGGAACATCATCAGAACATAAATATGATCAACACATCGTAGAACAGCATCAGGATTATATGTAATATTCTGGAACAGCATCAGCACATAGATAGGATCATTATATCCTGGAACAACATCAGAATATGAACAAGATACATGAAACCCTGTATTAGTGAAGTACTTTAATATGAATTCCTTTAGCAATCTTAGATCTTATCCCATTAATGTATTCAGGTGACTTTGGAGTAAATTAATCAATCGCTCATGAGTCTTTCAAGTACGCTGATCGCCAATGGTGGTGCACTACCACGACCAATGCCCAAAAGGGGAGGATACATGTGAATCTTCTTCGTTGAACAACGGGAGCAGACTGAACAACAAGAACCAAATAGCAGTCACGCTACCCGCCCTATATATTAACTCTGGCGGCTCTTAAACAATGGTCGGCGTCCTACTTAGATTATTAATCTTGCACCCTTACCACAACAAGTTGCTTAAATATTAAATCAAGGACTCCATTGTGTCATTGAGTCTGGACCCCGGGCCGTGTGGTCAGAATATGGCCCATGACAGATAGAGTATCGTACTCT
>LTAE01001617.1:6154-23590 GCA_001647135.1 Pontederia paniculata | reverse complement strand
AGCAGCAGATCGCGAGCAGCAGCAGCAGATTTCCAGCGGCAGGGGGAGCAGCAGCAAGAATAGATTTTTTTCCCCTTGATTTAAAGCAAAAAACTTTTTCTTTTATTTGTCTTTTCACTTATTTTTCAGTTGCATTTCACTTTGCGATCTTGCTTCTACGCGATTCTGCATATACGTACCCAACCGCATAGGTACGCGTATCCAAGGCGTACCCTATCTTAAAAATAGTGTATAAATATTGGGTACGCATCAGGTACGTATCCGTACGTACCCGACGCGTACCCCACACGTACCCGTACCGGGTACGTACCCGGTACGGGTACTCCAGTCGCTCCCGCGTACCCGTGCATCACTGGTTGAGTTCCTGCACAGGTTTCCACGTTACTTTTTCCTTTGTTAACTTGTTGCATAAAGCCCCATCAATTGGTGTTTCCGTAACTGTAGCTAAATGTTGGTGTGACCCTATATTCCTTTGTTGCTCTTCTTGATTTGGTTCAAATGGTCCGGTTATCTGCTTGTGTTACATATTGTGTAGAACCTGCAAGTGAATAAGACATGCATGAATCCTCTGCTCACATCTTTCAGCCATGCTTGCATGAAGAACTGTAGATGCTGAAAATAAAACAAAGTCGCATACTGGTCACACCATGAATTTGTGAATATATAATTTAAACCTCAAATCACATTGGCAGCATGGGTTTCCTTCGGCTTTATTTCTGCTGTGCGAAAATAAGCTGGAAAATTTCTCTTTCCTAATATTGGAGTATTGGCATTTCTTTCCTGTTGGATGTCAGTTATACCAAATTACCAACACATACAGATATGACGACAGTTGGTTATCTCGGTGTGTGTCTTCCGAAGATCTATTTTGTTAGTTTAGTTTTCGTGATCTGCTTTTTCATAAAATTTATAAATAATCTATTTTATATTCATATGGCATGAGAGACAGTTTGACTTTTACAGGAGGAAAATCATTTTTCCTAAAAATGTATAAAACTTTTTGGTCAGTTAACAAATAGTTTCCATTGATCAAAGATTTTCGCAGTTAAATGAACAATGTGGAAATGATTTTCCGGAAAATATATTCCCTGTAACAAAAACAACCTTGTTAAATTTCTTGCTGACCTGCTGTGTCCTATGAATTGGTAAACGTACCTCAGTTGCATAGGTGACACACTCCATATCATCCAATCCTACCTAGACATATTGATCATTTTGTTTTCTAGTGTTTATTAAATACTTGGAGAAATTCTGGATTTTGGCTATTTCTATTTCTTTGCTATCTTAGGAGAATGTTTTATTGTAATTTCATGGTTGATTGGGAGGAATATAATTCAGATAAGTTTTGTTTTCATTATGTATTGGATGAAAACTATTCAGTCCCTTGTGTCCATGCCTTCCTCCTTTTTTCTCTGAAGTGATCCAGTGATAGCATTATTTTTTTTTGAGATGTGAAAGCATGATTTTTATTCCAGTCAGCAAACATGCCAGGACGTGAATAACTTAATTAACATTTTGATAATAATATATTTTGAAATAATAATTGACGCCTATCTCTGTTTCTCAAAATAAAGACCTGGTGATAGCATAACGTGTTCTTGTAGGGTGATGCACAAATTCATCTTGATGATGATGCTCTGATGTTTGATCCGCCACAGCTCAGATCATGCATTAGTAGATCATTTCAAGTCACTGAGGTGAGTACTCTGTTTGTGGATCTCTTACATGTTATCTAGTTGTCCTTTGATCTTTTCGTATTGTGCTTTTAATAATAAGCATATTTCTTGAGAGGAAATCAGATTATTGGAAATCTTTGGGTTTTGAAAGACAAACAAAATTCTTATGCTCGCCTATATATTTTATGATGTCTCTCCTGAAATAGAAAGAATGTTGCGGAAGCTTCTAGAATATTTCTTTGTGCAAATGAGATGTCCTATACTCTTATGTATTTAAAATGAATCTTTGGATGCATAGATATAACAAGCTTATCTAAAAATTCATGAGTTTGTGACTTTCAAAGAATAAAATTGAACTCCTTTATGCCCCATGCAATCGAATGAATGATATAAGTAGTTTCTGGCTATAGCATCTTTAATCTTATTCTTTCATCTACCATTTTATTGCTGAGTTCAACCTCTAAATTCTATTCCGATATAGCTACATGTTTATGGATATCTGGGAGAAAAAAAATAAAAGCAACAAAATTTAGCTGCACTCTTTTAGCTATTGATTCTAGTTACTGAATCTTCTTGATAAAGGAATTTCTTTACATGCGTCCTTCCTAGTATGCTGAGCTAAATTCTTAGAGAAAAAATGATGTTTCTGCAGGTTGACAATGATCTAACGAGGAATTCAAGCCATTGATTATCTGCAATCAGACTGTCGTGTCTTTATGGCATATGTGCCAATTTGGCAGTCAAAGTCTGTAGAGCCAATTTATGCAGAGCATCATGATCATGCAAAGCAAAACCAAAATTGGCATGCCCATTCTTTGTGAGTCGACGGTTGTTAATATTGTACAAAACCCAACTGTCTCCTACGGATTGAAACATCAACAGTTCCTCCATAATGCTGGGAGCTTCGATCAATCATTGGGAAGTGCAAAACTAAACCTCCATAATGCACATCAAGCCATAAAAGATTCCTGCAAGAGAAAACTAAAGTGCCATCAAGAATCTACAGAATCGTCCATCACCTGTATAGCTTTGTTCTTGTGCATTTCGACTGCTAGTAAATGAAAGGGAAGAAGTGCGCTGTCCAAGGATTATTCTCAGGGTCGCTCGTCATATATCTGTAAATACATTCCATTTGTTCTTATTTCTTGTAATTTGCTGCAGCCATCAAAAAATGCCTCGAGCATTCACTGCATCATAATGCAATGTTGGTGGTCGAGATGGCACTCTATCACGAGGATGCTTCTGTCTTGTCTCCTGTACATTTAAGACCCTTGTACATTGTCAAGGAGTAAAGATCAAACTAAAATCATCTTCCAAGAAAATTTGACTGTCCTTTTTGTGCACCAAAGTTCAATATAGCCTTGTTGAAAACACTTTTGGGATCCCGGATTAAGATGCGAAAGTTAGTTATTTCTATTACTCGTCTGGAAAATCGAATAGGTCATTGTGATGCACACTTATATTAAATTAAAATTTGCATATAGCAAAAGTGGTGGGTTCAGCTGGCCCTCCACACGTGCATCGGTTCCTAACATGGTTACTTATCCGCATAACCAGGATTCAAGTGAAAAAAAGTGAGGAAAAAAAATCTTCCAAAAAATACCATTATAACCTTAATTGACTCATTAAAACCTTTGACGGTTGAATCCCTAACAATCTCTTTCACCTTTCTATTATATAAAAAAAATACCAGTGTAGCTGTTCCCGGTCCTTTACTACGTGCACTGCACTGCGTTGCCGTCCGCACGTCAGCGTCCATCCAACCCGCTAAGCCTACACGTGAGACTCGCGTCATCTTAGAGAAGCATATATCTTTGTACTACACATGTTGACCATCATTATATCGCACATGGAAGGAAGAGGTAGGTTTGGAAAATCATATCAAGATGAAAAAGGTGAAACGCACTAAATTTCGCTATAGTTTGGTCAAATGTTGCTAGTTTCTAACTAAACTATGGACCTGACTCTTGGTTAACATTCACTTCTCAATCTCCCTCCTCAGCGATTAATTAAAGGGGTTAAAAAATATACGGAGCAGATTCAGCTTCACACATATGGACCGTCATCAAATTTATCATGAAAGACTTAAATTTGTATTTTTATTTAAAATAAAAGATCACATATGTTAATCTGAGCTCTTTATTATAAATCTGATTACAGTCCACATATGTGGAGGTGAATCTGCTCCACATCTATTCATTTTTAAATCAATGACATTACTCATTTCTTTAGTGAAAATTTACCTATTTTTTTTAATAATCTTTCATATCGTAGACAAGAAATTATTTTGTGATTACATAAAATAGTAAAAGAAAATTAAAGAGAAAAAAATAAGTGAAATAAAAGATGGTGCTTAAGCGACATATTACGTGATCATATCACATGCTCTTTGACCGCTTGCTTTGCCCATCAGAAGTCAGAACCAGTGCACATTCTACTGCTTAATTTAATAAGAGGCAGCTGTTTTTAAATTCGGACCAAATCAATCCTGATTTATATCGTAATCCTGATTTATGGATCATTCGATTATACCATAACTATATTTGACCGATTTAAAATAAAAAAAATGTAAAAGAAAAGCTTTCCATATTGGAGACCAGAAATTTGATAGGGGGAAACACAAAACGGGAACACCTTCACCAAAAACAAAGAGAAAGATGAAAACGTCTTATAATGGAAAAAGACAAAACTTTAGAAAGGAAAAATAATAAATAGAAAAAAAGAGGAAACAAATTTAATGGGGATTAATGGAATAAGGAAAACTGCAAAAGGACACATTAAAAATAAAAAAGGGAAAAGAATTAAATGCGAAAAAGTAAAGGAAATATGACAATAGTAAAATAAAAGATAAAAGAAATAAAAAAAATAAAGGAAGAAAGAACTGGAATTTATGTAAAATTAAAAGTAATACAACTTAGAAAAGAAATTGTTATTTTAAATTCGTACTAGTGATCATATGACAGTTATTGAAATAGTTTAATTAATTTTAGTGTTATATTTATATTTATATTTAGAGAAATATTAACGTGCATACAAAAATTGTATATGCACCGTGCATACACATACTATGGGCTTTTGGATGAGTATCATTTTAATCCAACGATACAGATTATTTGTATTTTGGATCGTTCTAAAAGCTCAGAATGTGTGTATGCACCGTGCATACACAATTTGTGTATGCACGTTAATATGTATCTCTCAAATTATTATAAATAATGTGATTTTATAAAAAAAATTGTTGAACCGGTTGAAATGGATCGAAGAGTTATCTAATTGATATGCAAATTCGACAATTTGTTTTTTAGATTATTTACGGTAATGAAGATAGCTTAGGAATTAGTGATAATTACATTTTTTAAGTGTCTCGTTTAGTATCAAATGTAAAAATCGGAAAAAAAACTATTCAATTAAAAGAAATCAATTAATGAATGTTTGGACGTCACGCTTTATTTTTTCTTAATAATCAATGTTTGGACAACAATTTATATATATCATAAAAGTTTCTAATATATAGTTGTATGATATTTTATGCCACAATATATCATTTTTTCAAATATCGTGAAGAACCTCCCAATTTATAGAGCAGCAAAGGAGAAAATGATAGCTCTTCGTACTAAATGCACTTCACATTTTCAATAACGCCTTTAACAAATAATAAGATATCTAAAATTTGAAGTTTAATTAAATTTTAAGATACTTTAATAAAAAAATGACTCACACAAAGTTTGCTGAAAATACCAGAGGCTCCAGAGGCGTTTTCACTTATAAATCGATATTTTCTTTATTAGATATTGATATAATAATCTAATATTGAATGTCCTATATTTCATATGATACTAGCTGATGATCAAATTGAGATATTATATTTTATGTTTCACTTGTAACATTTCTTTTGTTCACATTAAATTAATAACTATTTTATGACATCACATCATATCCTCATATTTACTAGAATTTTGTAAAAAAAATTGATAGAAATTAGACATGTCCATATGAATTATTTAGGATACCAAAATGAATTATTTAAATGTACGAAGTATAAGTAGTATATTTACAGTTTTGCTATACATTATTGCATCCAATATTTAATGATAAAAATGTTATAAATCATAAGAGGTAAAAATCTTACTAGTTTCAAAATTTTCTTTTAAAACTAAGCCAATGGATTTGGCCAAAAAAAAACTTTGTTTTCATGACCAATTCTCAACTATAACACATAATTATATAAATATCAAAACATTAATCAGATTGCATGTGAACCATTAAATTCTTGTCCTATATTTAGTATCTTGAAACAGAAAATTTTCATTTGTGACAGATAGATATTGAATTAAATTTGCAAAAAGTAGGAGAGTCTGAATTCAATTTAGTTGGCATAATAAAACAATTAAAACATCTATAGAAAACATAAATGAAGAAATTAGGAGAAATATCAAGCTCCAGGAGAGAGAAAGGGGGATAGAGACTGTTCGGTGGTGCCTTTCTCTGCAACTTCTTCATCTCTCCTTGATCAACCCCTGAATAACAAAGAGAAGATAATTTACAGACAACCAAATCTCCAGACAACACCTCAAGGTATAATTTTTTTTCGTTCTTTGTCTGAACAAAAGTAAAAAAAAAAACATATCTTTTTTTCTATCTGTTTTTGGCTGTTTCTTTGTGCTTCCTTGTCAAGAATGTGTTATATCTCTCTCCCTTTTCTTGAGCTTCCTGTACAATAATGGTTTGTTATTTATTATTTGTTATCTTTAAAGGAAAGGATTTGGGACCTGACAGGTCTCCTCTGCAATGATGTCTCAACTCTATCTTTGCTTTTGAAATTATTCATGCTAAGATGATGCAGTTCTCCTGAAGGAATCGCCATAAGTTTATTCTTTAGCCTAAGAACAGAACACCCAATTCAAGGCCATTTGAACTCTTCTGCTGGTAGATCTTTTGAGGATTTTATTCTCTGTTTTCTTTTTGATGAAGAATTGCTGTTTTATATCTGTTTTGCATCTTCTTTTATTAATGTGATTCAGAAAACAAGTTGACTCTTTTTTTTTCTGAACTCATAACTTGTTCACTATTTTCTCTTGCTAGATCCATAAAAATCCCCTTTTTATTATGGGACTGGATTGATCTATATGTACTTGTAAATTTTTATCTCTGGACATTAATTCCCAAAACTAGTTCGTTTTGATCTGTCGATGCCAAATTATTTCATCGAAGACCGTAATATCTGATATGTCATGAAAAGTTTGAGGTTTCGGGGATTCAATTATTGAGGTTATTCCATTCTTAGATCCTTCTTGATGCCTTTCCTTGTGGGCATCATTCTGGACAGGAAGTTTGATCATAGTTCTCTTCACTTGCAGCATTTACTTGGATCTGCCACTCTGCGTACTGCTTGATTAATTGGTAATCTTCATTCCTACATTCACAGATTTCATTCATAGACATCAGAGAACAGGAAGAACAAAGATGAGTCAAGCTGTGGTTGGTAGATATTGGTGCTATGAGTGTAACCAAGTAGTAAGCCCAATGATGGAAGTAGAGCTGAAGTGCCCACATTGTGATGGGGGCTTTCTCGAAGAGATGGAGAGCAGAGGGGATATGGATTCCGTCCCCGGACTCGGTTCCGATCAACCTCTTTCTCTGTGGGCTCCGATCTTGCTTGAAATGATGGGCGGTGGTTCTCGGCGTTCAAGGTTACAACGGGAGGAGGACGAGGATGATTCAGATCTCGATCACGAGTTCGAGAATTTCTTAAGGAGGCAACGGCGCACCTCGGCCATATTTCAGCTGCTGCAGAGCCTCCGGGATGATGTTAGGTCCGGTTCCTCCAGCTTTGAAGGTCAAAGAGCGAGAGGACGAGAAAGGAGACGGGAGAGGGACAACCGAGCTTTTGCGAATCCGTCTGTAATTTTCCAGCGATCCTCGGAAAATGACGAGGACCAAAGCCAAAATTCAAGAAGTGGCAGTATGTCTCTAGGTGACTACTACATTGGCCCTGGCTTGGATATGCTATTGCAGCACCTCGCAGAGAATGATCCTAGCAGATATGGTACTCCACCAGCCAACAAAGAAGCCGTGGATGCCTTGCCGACGGTCAAAATTGCGGAAACGATTGGCTGTTCAGTCTGTTTAGATGACTTTGCCATCGGTACACATGCTAAAGAAATGCCGTGCAAGCACAAGTTTCATAGTGACTGTATACTACCATGGCTGGAACTCCATAGCTCATGTCCTGTCTGCAGGTTTCAGCTCCCAGCTGATGAATCAAAGATCTCAAATGGTTCCAGCAATGGCTCTAGAGCTGATTCCGCCGACGCAGAAACTGTTGATGGCGATGACAGAGGGGATGGCAGCAGCTTTTGGGTTCCCGTTCCATGGCCTTTTAGTGGACTTTTCTCATTATCAGGGTCTGACAACAATGGAAATGTTTCATCAAATCCTTCATCTTCCAGCTCCAGAAACAATTCACAGCATGAGGGACAGTGACTTCGTTTTTTTACATTGGCATCCTTTGTACGCTCATCCAGCATGCAATGCTACTGCCCTTCGCTGCTTTTTACCAACGTCCCTACGACGGTACTGGTAAAACCTCCATGCCTTATGGAAGCAAGCAATGCAGACAACTACTCGTTGCGTTCTCCTCCACTTCGAGCTTTCTTTTTCTCTCATCATGTTCTTTCCGCTGCAATCATCTTGTACAGTATTTCACAACCGAGCGATGTTTAAGTCCATTTTGGCAACTTCTGCCGAGTTTTCTGACGCTGTTTGATTGAAGAATGTTCATTGTAAGAACTAAATCATGTAATTACTCCTGTTTCACATTCCATGAAGAAGTATCCAAAAGATACATTTTACGGAGTTAAATTTGTTAGTTTAGTTGGCATTATTGTTGTATTATGTGTAGTGATAGAAACTTATTTAGCACTAGTCTGTTCGTATCGATTAAGAATGAGAATTAGATTTGCATGAACCATAGGAATTGAATATTTGTGATTATTGTTCTTCCTTTAGTTTTCTAAAGTTAATGTCAAACTACAAATTTAAGACTGTCAATGGAAAAGAATGATTGATATTTGCCTTGCAGCTGTTATTTCAGTTAAACTTCTCAAACTCTGAGCGAAAAATCTAAAGTTAACTTTCAGAATGTATGAATGACATGGAAGTTTTTTTTTAAAAAAAATAAGTTCTTAAGACTCTCTTTATAATTGGAGAAAAAAAGAATTGGAGATGACCTTATCATCATCCACTTCGTTGTCAAAATTTCATAACATATCTCAAAACAGATGCAGGCCGATCAGGTGATGGAGGCAAGTGACGTTTAAGTTTATTTTATGAACATTTGCCCTCTTTCAAATTACACTTTCAAAAATTTGATCCGGAGTTCCTCTTATTAAAACTGAATCAACTACAGTTTATCTTTCCAAATACTCAATATACCTATTAAAAGAGGGGGGAAAGTTGAATCAAGATCGACAGGTTATGATAAATTATTGCCAAAATCATAGAGCTAAGCAAATTATTTTCACGAGAAATGTCTTCCATCTTCTAATGGTGATATCTTCGGAGCTCGAGTTCATACTACTTCATTCATCGTCCTTCAATTCGAAATTAAATCCACCAGTCGAACCAATGGTTAAAAAAAATATCAATAAGCAGGACCAGCACATGAGAGATTTTGAATTTCTCTCTTCAACAAAAGCATTTTCTTGAATGAAATATATCAGCCTACACATCATCGTGTTATGCTTGATGATTATAATCAATTTTATTCAAGTCACTAAAATATATCACAACAAGAAAATAAATGTAGTTATGACATGGAATGTAACAGTTGGCACTCCTGGATGAGCATATATATATATATATATATATATGTGTTATTTGTCACTGAAAGCAAGTTAACGCTGACCCCAGCTTTCTGCAAGAACTTTTTGGCCATTCCTTGCAGTAAGGAATATTCCTAATGCAGATACAGTGAGTTCCACTTGAAGAAAAGGAGAGAAGAATCTGTTGGTATGATTAGAAAAAACATCAGAGAATTATGCCCTGCCAACTTGTGAGATCCAGATGTCCATGAAGTGTGGACACTAATCAAAGAATCTATGCCAAATAGACAAATCATTTGTTCAAGAAATCAACTTGCATAACAATTTTGCTCTTTTTTCAGCGAATATAAGAATTTTGCTTTCACTAAGTACCTCGATCGATTTTTTTCCTCCCCAAGTCTTGTAGTATAAGCCTTAATGGTGGATCTCTAACTTTACTCCAATATTCTTGAGCAATTAATCTCATATATTCTGACTATCAAGCTTGCAATTGATTAATGCACAATTTTGATGTAGTTAAAGATGTAATATAACAGATAATGACTATTAAATAAGGTATTCACTAACTACAGTTTAATTCCCAACATAATATCATGTCATCCTTTCTTTCTCATCTTCCTCAATGCTAGCAAGTTCCAAAAATTTGCACACCCTTATCACAAGATATATATGTGTGCGCGCACGCGTGATGTTTTTTTCAGACCTAATTATTCTTAAACAGAATAGGTGCCCCTAAATTAGCCTAGATGAGGTTGATTTGAAGCCTATTCTACTATTGCTATCTTTTGCCATATTCCTATTTGTCATTTAATGTTGAAATAATTCTTAGCACCACTACTACAAAGAATATGGAAGTGCACAACCTCCATAATTTTCCAGAATAGTATCTCTTAGAGGATCAGATGTCATGTTATGTTTACCACTCACATGAAGTATCAAATCTTTCCTTAACTATCCGAGAACCATATGTTTATCGCGTACACGAAGCATCAAATCATTCCTTAATTGTCTGCGAACTTCTCAAGGACATATCGACCTGAAAGGACAAGGCTTGTTGTCAACAGGAACTCTAATTGCTGGCACTATTAATATAATCTCTACACTTGTTAACATATAAAGCAATAGAATGTATGTATAAAGCAATAGAATATATGTAGCAGTCTATCCACATTTCTTCTCAACAAAAGATTAGTAGAATGAAAAACAGCGATATCAACAATCAACAGCATAAAAGAAACTTCCAAGACATTTCTGTTGAGGTTACCTTCTCAGAAAGGACAGCAGTTAATCTAATTGGTTGGAAGGCAAAAAATGGATGAGGAAACATTTACTGCACAACATTAAGGGAACTTCCGAGGAGTACCTTCATCTACCTGTCAGGATCAGACATCAAATAGAAAAAAAAAGACACAAGATTTGTATTTGATATTTTCATTAAAAGAGAAACTCCATTCATTTTGGTTGATTATTCTCTCACAGCCCCCACATTACAGAAGATTGCAGCAGTTGCAATGCAACCTGTTCAAATCTTGCAGGTCACCAGATGTAGTACTTCCAAACTTTGATCACTGTGGTTATCTCTACCATCTTCATACATATCATTCATTAGAATCCTATCCCCAGAAAGTTGTCAGATTTTGATTTTATATGTTGAGCCAATTGGATCCAACAAATCTGGTGAGCACGAAATTAGGCCCCCATTAACCTTATTTCCACCCTATTGATGTCCCATCAAGAATAAGAATTTATTTAAAAAAACAGAAAGAAAATTGTCTCCTCTTTTTATAGATATCATGATATTTAATTGATACAAGTTAGGCAAACCTTGAAAAAACTGAAAACAAGATGAACATTCGAGCATTCAATGGTAACTTTAACTAGCACTATAAACCTAAGTTTGTATAGTGCTTAATGGTGATAGGAATTACAGAAGATATGCCATAGATAAAGAATTAAAAGAATGGCAATATGAATACTTATCAATTGCTACCACAATGACAGGTCAACTGGGAAGCTGCACGCAATCAATTTACATCTGACATTTTAACTCAATCTGTAGACCTGCCCCTGCATTTTATCAACAAGAGGAATTTCACGAAAATTTATAGTGGAACACGAAACTTCATTTACAATTAGTTAAATGTTTCTTACTGAAAAGGAAGATGGCGCCCATCTTTGCAGATTTTAAGTCGAGGAAAAGGAATCTGATTCGACGAAAAGCTAAATCAGAAATAAGCAGTTGGCTTTCACCATTTTTTATATGGTTCTAGGAATTTATCAACTTCTTTCAAGAGCATAGAAAGGATAACATTATCCCTTCATGCAAACCCAGTTTCTTGCTTCCCCAAGGAGCAAATAGGGGAGCATCAGTTGCATAGGAAATGCAAACTGTGCCTTTAAGAATACAGCTCATCAAGTTGACAAGAGGATCACATTTTATGCAATTGGAAACAAAAACTCCATATTTGTAGACCTCATCATTTCAGTCTCAAATCCATCTGTAGCAGACTCTTAAATTAATGACATAAATAGGGATTTCATATCATCATTGATCAAACCTTTCAATTCTCGAAACAGTACTCAAAATACTTGACCTGAATGGTTAAAAACATATGAAGTGGGTGCTTGCAGAAAACAAATGCATGTACCAAAGAAATATTTAATATACTTCAGTGGTGGTTTTCTTTCATATTCTAATTCAATCAAAACATCTTATACATGTGCCGTAACTTGACAGAAATTTGATAGGGAAATTTATGGGAGGTCCACATACAATTAAAGAAACACCATATCTACTTTACATATAATGTGGGTTGCATGTAAATGCTGTTTTGAAAGATTCCAAATTCCAATTCTAGCTTATAAGGAAAGCTTGGGCTTATTACAGCATTGTGCCACAACGAGAGGATGGGAGAAGCACCTGGGCATCATTATTAATCAGCCAAATATAGTTCTCCATATATCAGTACATAGTTCTCCAGAATTACCCAGTGGATACAATAGGAGTAGATCAGCAATAGGAAAGGATCCAAGGTATGCAATCAGAAACCAATTCCACATTGATATATATGCTATTCTACTGTTGTACGCTAACAATGAAGTAATCAACAACAGGCAATGTATCATCAATATCAACACCGTAATAATCTCTTCCCTGATACAGCCAAGTTCCATACATATAAACAGTTGTCCATCCAAGCAGGAAACACTAGACAGGGATTAGAACCTGTTCCAGCAACTGACGCTAAACCTCGACTAAAGTGGACACCCCAGCTCCACGAACACTTTATAGAAGCTGTGAATCAGCTTGGCGGTGCAGAGAGTGAGAGAATAAATTATAACTTTAATGATCATTATAGTATTGTATATGTAAATATGCATTTCAAAGTCAGATAATGTAAAAAATATTCTTCTATTGCAGAGGCTACTCCAAAAGCAGTTATGAGGCTCATGGGCATTCCTGGGCTCACATTATATCATCTGAAAATCCATCTTCAGGTAGTTTTTTTTTTATTCTTTTAACACCTAGGATGTTTTAATGTGAAACAATGCATCAATAATTATAGTCTGTTTTCTGAGTTTGTTCTGTGATATTAGAAATACAGGCTTAGCAAGAATATTCAAGGTCAAGCAGGCAATGCAACTAAAAGAATGGTAAGTGTGATCCTATGAGTTATAACATGCCTAGAAATTAAAGCATCTGTCTTCTGAAAAGTCAGAGCATTCTAACTCATAACCACTTCAGTTATTCAACATACAGAACAAGCAGATGTAATTCCTACTGTTGACATAGCAGCAACTATCAAAACTAGCATCCTGAGCTCCCAAAAGAATAAGTAAGGATCATGATAGTTCTAGGTTGCTATTCAACCAAATAAAGATACTTTCTGTTAACCATCTCGATGACTTTCAGAATGGTAGAGATAAATGGACCACTTCAGATGCAAATTGAAGTGCAAAGACGGCTACAAGAACATCTTGAGGTGAGAACAAAAGAGTGTAGTGTTACGTTGAGAGCATAATAAATACATGATGCTTCATAAATCAAGCTAAAAATAATATAATTCAGCAACAAATAAATTTTCTGAAACTGAAACTAAAGAATTATAAAAAAATTTAAAATCCCACAACTATAAACCAGACCAACAGATATAAATTGCATCCACATGGTGATAACTATGAAGTATAAATCTGCCCTCAGAAAAAAAAATCTATCAAGTATGAACCATATGAGTATGTAGACATGTGAACTCCAACGACAATATGCACAATGAAATGTGAAATCACCGTAACATAGAATGGAAACCTGAAGTTTTATATATTTGTTTGCAAGAAGAGTACCTCATGTTCTCAAATATAAAAGAAAATAAACACCACTTTTTTAGAGGAGAATAAACATCAGTTATAAACTTTATCATATCAGTCCTAGCAGGTACAAAGGCACTTACAACTAAGAATAGAAGCTCAAGGCAAGTATATACAGAAGGTGCTGGATAAGGCCCAAGAGACTCTAGGTAAGAAAACATTTGATTACCCACAGTTTGGAGCTGCGAAAGAGAAACTATTTAAGTTAGCAACTGAAGCATCCGACAAATGCTCAAGGAAAGCTTTTCCTGGAGTAACAGAAACTACAAACATATGCACGATACGACCACAAGCACACTCTTCTCATGATCTTTCATTAAGTAGTAGCTTGGTATCATGCAAAGATGTAATGAAGGGTCATGAGACTATTGCAAGTTTCAGATCTAGTGAGAACAGTGAGCCTATTTTCTCACACAAAAATTGCTCGGCTAGAAGATTAGCAGAGACTCAACTAGCATGCTACATAGACTTGAATGAACAGATGAATTTTAACAAATAAGGGAAACTAAAGGGAATCATCCAGTCGAGGTCATGGGAAAGACCAACGTTGCACAAATATTTGAACAAGCTCCAGTATACCACAGAAAACATAGCTTACGACTTAGAGACGAAGAGGAAGTTCTCATCTTGAACAACCAAGCTTAAAAAGGTTAGCCTTCCAACAAAACAGTGAAAAGGAAACACCTGTTTGGACATTTATCGGTACCACACCAACTAGATCGAAATGCAGATAATGGAAATCACTCCTGCTCAGCAAAAAGATCAACTTGATGGCTTCGTCTGGACCACAATATAATTGATAGCAGTTTCAGAAACAATAAGGCATGGTTTACAATTGACCTGCATGCTCTTATATATAATGATTCCCTTTAGCTGTTTGAGCAATGAACATACAAAACCAAGATTGTAGCCACTTTAGAACATGACAATGTAAACTACAGGAATACTGCACTCGAGCATTAGTCGAAATCAACAAAGAAGCCTGAAGGTGCATACCTGAATAATTATCATTCAGCTAGTAATGAAGATTGTAATCATCCCAAGTTTCCATTTTGCAGGATGGATATGCAAGTGGTAACTTTTTATTGCCAAGATGTTGAATAAAAGGTGAATTGCATCATCAAAAACTCATAACATACACTTACTGAAAAAATAAACCCACGTAATGGAAAAAGGCATCTAAGAAACTATGAAAAAGGGAATATAGCATCTTAAGAGAAAGAGTAAAATAACTTTTTTTTAGATCGAAGGTTTTTCCTACAATCACTGAAACCTTAAATAAAATTAAATAACAGCTATCTATCAGTGAGCAAAATGTCTTAATAACTGGAACATAAATGATACCAATGAGGTCGCTCTGCTCCTTTCATATTAAAATGATCGTCTGATATTGAGGTACAGAAATATTAAATCACTGTCTAAGAGGCAAACACTTTGGGTGCTTGTCCGAGAAGATAGCACAATACAGAACAAGTATATATTGAGCATTTGGATTATTCCGAACAGCACTGAAATTTTTTTCTGAACAATAACTGAATAAGATTACAAACTTTCAGGAGGAAAATTTACAGGTTATATTAGCACGGAATGCATTGAGATGAGGCAACTTCAACATCAGTAATAGAAAAGCCCTTATTTAAAGAAGTTGAGAGTCCATTGTTTGTTACAATATAAATTTATTTTTGAGAGGTGTTACAATGTAAATTCAGCACTGCTTGACACAAAATATCGTGACAATATGCTCAAACTCTCTCACATATGATGAAAACTAGAAGAGAGTATTAGATATATACTATATGAAAAATGAAGAATCAATTAAAAACAACAAAGGAAATAATCAAAGCATACTGTTTACTATATGTCTTAGTTTACTGTTAAGATTAAAACTTAACTTATTCCGAAGTACCAAAAGGGAATGCAACCTTCCCCAGGATGACATGTATTTATTTGATAAGAGAACAGAGATCAGTGACGAACATAGTTGGATACATCTAACTTATTTCTGTAGTGAACCAAATTAGCTAGCTAGCGCCTGTTTCCTATATGACTTCCTATTTTTTGATCCTGCGGACCTTCTTCGGACCCCAAACCTCCATTCTTCCTGCAGGGCACCCACAAGGAGCACGGAAGATGAGAACAGTGCGCCCATTAAGCGGTGCCATCTTTTTCAACTCAGCTTCAAGTTCTTTATGGTCCTGTCCCAATTCCAGAGTCCCAAAAGCATCCTTTGGTACTGGCGGCAAGTACTTGACACACTCCTCTGATTCCAGCTGGATATCAAATTCCACGGCTTTACGAAGGCCTTTACAGTATGGATTCCCACATTTTCGTGCCTGGTAACTGAGGAACTCCCATGCAGCTATGGCGATGACGAACATGAAGGCGAACCCAGCTGCATAAGCCACCGGAGCATAGCACATAACATCGCCCATGACGTCAATCGCCGTCGGAAGGAACTCATATGCCTCATGAAAGATGAACTTGAAGTAGGGGACTGTGAGGACACCGACGGCGACGAGGACCAGGAGCAGCATGACGATGTCAATTGCCGCGAAAGGGGAGTGCTCACAGAAGGGATGAGACAAAGGATTCAAGGATTTGACCCGTCTCCGGCTTTGGCCGTTGCGGCTTTGCTGATCGGATAAGTCCATGTGGTGGTGCTTCTCAAATGCCCGACAGAACTCGATCAAGCTCCGGCAATCCACCATTTGGGAAACCATGGAGACGCCAAGCACCTATCAATTGTGCCCAAATTAGAAAGAAAAACTTGACAAGATTGCAACTTTATGAAGAATTTAGCAGACAGATACCGGAATCTTCCAAAAAATTGACACTTTGTAGCAGATTTCGCTTATGCTGCTGCAGATGGTAATTTCCGCAGAATTGGAACACGCCTCAGCGAGAAAAAACAGATCAATAAAACCAGGAACCTGCTGACCCAAATGAATTACAGAATCATTAGCCCCAATTTACGATTTTGTTTCCAGAACAAATGGGTCGAAAACAGTGAACTCGTCCTATTCCGAGCACCTCGAACTATTCGGATCTGGAGAGCCGTGTCAAGCCGGCGCAATCCGATCGGAAGAACGACCAATTCGAAAAGACGCAATCCAATCCGATCTCAAAAACCCCTCAACAGCCAGGGGAACCAAACTTGGAGCAGCTGTTCCAATCGGATGCAAAAGGATAACGAGCTTCCACTCCCCTTTTTCCTCGGCGGAAAGTGATTGCCACGGTGATACGAATCGCTAGGAATCGGAATCGACACCGGAAATCAGATCGAGAAGCGCGATAGGAATCGGAGCGATGGAGTTGGCGATCGGGGGGAGGGGAATCGGAGAGTTTTCTGGTGGAGTCACGCGGTGGGAGTGCCGGCGAGAGAGCGAGGGATCACATCAAACTCGTGTGCGGAGAGGAAGTAACAGGAAGAGGAGGAGGAGGTGGTGGTGGAGAAGGGAATGACGTGTGGAGAAGAGGAAGCGGCGTGGGTTTCAGAGCAATGCGATTAAAAAAATGAGAGAGAGAGAGAGAGAGAGAGAGAGAGAGAGAGAGAGAGAGAGAGAGAGAGAGAG